>JAHWFP010219951.1:34828-49961 GCA_023313725.1 Lithobius niger | reverse complement strand
TTTGGGCCAGACTTGCGAGTCGGTAGACGCAGGGTGGGTAAGGGTGATTTCCGCGATAGGCTCCAGCAGTCCTGTCAGGAGATAGCCTTTGAAATGCCCTGCGTCTTGAGGCTTGGGGGAATGCCAGTTGCCCCTTGGCTTGTCCCAGGTGGCAGTTTCATTTTTTCTCTGGCGTCCCTCCCGAAGGGTTCCACCCTACCAGCAAGGTACTTACAGGAGTTCCGGCAGCTGAGTTCTCAGTACGCCGGTTATCTGCGCCTGTTTACTGATGGGTCGAAGTCCGACGTTGGCGTGGCGTGTGCTTGTGTGTGTAAGGGTGTAACGGTTGCCCATCGCCTTCCATCAGGCTATTCTGTGTTCTCTGCAGAGCTTTTGGCTCTTGGTTTGGCGGTGGAATGGATCCTTGACCTTCAGGGCACGCATTTCATTGTCTTTAGTGATTCCATGAGTGCCCTGGAGTCCTTGGCGAATTACAATCCTCGGAACCCCTTGACACAACGTGTCCAAGCTTTGCTTTCCCGCTTGCCTGGCCAGCGGAAAACCGTGCTTTTCTGCTGGATCCCGGGCCATGTTGGGATAGCAGGGAATGAACAAGCTGATTCTGCTGCGAAAGGGGCCCTTTCTGGCCCTCTCGGTAGGGATCTCAGCCTTGTTCCCTCAGATGCCTTTCCAACTCTGCGTCTGAGGTTACACGCTTTTTGGCAAACCTTGTGGAACAGACAGGATGGTAATAAGTTACGAGCCATTAAAGGCACTGTCGAGGAGTGGCACTCGGCGTGTCGCCGCAGTCGCCGTGAGGAGGTTGTGTTGGCCCGTTTGCGAATTGGTCACACCCGACTTACTCACTGTTTCCTTTTGCGGGGGGTTGACCCTCCTGAATGTTCTTGGTGTCGACGGCCACTTACGGTCCGGCACTTACTTGTTGATTGTCGCCATCTTGATGGTGTTCGTCGTCGGTTCCATCTTCCGCATGACATTGCGCGTCAGTTGGGCGATAAGTCTGTCCTCCTGTCCGGTGTTTTTCAATTTTTGCAGGAGGTACAGATGTATGACACGATTTAGATTAGGGGTTTGAATAACATCTCTGTAATGTGTGGTGCAGTGGCAACCCGGACCACTGCACTGTGACTGAGGTTGGTGCTAATGACCAAGTTGTCGACGCGCCATTAAGCCTCAATCCCCCCCCACACCCTATACAGAAATGTAAAGCAATACAATTACAAAAACAATAACACAACAGCAACTCCATACACCCCTGTACACAAAATACCAAATACAGAACCAAACAACCAACCCTGACCAACTCCTCATCTCCCTCATCACCGCCACCACCACACTGATTACAGCCACATAGTGAGCAACCTATTTGCAACAACAATGTCTTCTGACAATTGACTACGAAAACGCTAAGCATATAAAATTTAAACATGTTATAATCTACTGTTGTTTGACAAAAAAAAAACAATGGTTACGACAATTATTTAGCACTTCTGCGCCACTTCTTGGAATCGTGCTTCTAGCTTCAACCCCATTTTCGAAAAAGGTGCTACTTTTACTTTTTACTTTTTACTTTTCCTAACGAGCTGTAGACGTGTCTTTACACGAGAAATGTACATGGGAGCCGTGGGCTTCGCTAGATACCTAGCTAGTTAGCCAGCAACACTAATTCAACGTTATTGTGGGCACTTTTTCTTCATAAACGACACGTTCCCACACTTTAATGTTGAGGTTTTCTTCATTATTGGAGCCTGATTCCACCTGATTCCAACGATTTGCAAAGATTTGTACCGCATGGAAAATTTTCACCAGTAGGCTGAAATTAGCTATAAACTTGTTACAGTTTAAAGACAGTCTCCTAATGAGCCGCTTTTTTTTAAATCTTACAATAATTAAGCTCTGACAATTAAGTTATCTATTTGACGGCGACATCAGCGTGTGTCTAGATAGAAGATATGCGATGCACTTTTTGGTATGAGAACGCAAATGTTATTTTAAAAACAGGTTTAATATTAAGAAATAATATTGCAGCCCACTGCTGAATTACCAAAGTATTTGCTAGCAATTAAATCTGGAGATTTTACTATACTTCATGTTTTCATTCAAGACTGAATGCATGACTGAATCGAAGCATATTTTAAAAGTTCTTTGAAAATAACAAATTTTCAGCCAAACTGCCAAACGGAAACGATGAACCTAATTTATTTTCAAACGCATCTTTAATAGTACTCACAAAGCTTCTCTCGTTGAATCCAAAAACGCGGCAATAAATTCGCCGCCAGTTCCCACACCCTGAAGGAAAAGACCCGCAATCACTAATCCGAGAGTGCTGAAACAAACAAAAAATGTGTTTTAATACATAATTTAAAACATCGTAACCTGGACTGACTTTCAACTTACGGTTTCACTTGAAAAAATGGCGCTGGACCAATCAATAAAAACGCTACAGCTATGAAGATTCCACCTGCACCACACAGAATCTTAGGGTGAAGCTAGAAAAAAATAATGTTAAAACTGTATAATTGACAAGTTGTTACAGTCTATGGGCGCCTTCGAAAATTAGATTCGTGGACATTTTTTCCCCGGACATTTTCCCCAAAAAACACGGCGACGTGCCGCGCGGCCACGTCCGTTTTCCCTTGATAATTCTCGGTCACGTGGTGAAAAATGAACACGGAGCAAGTATGGTCGCCCTGTGGTCGCCTGCACGCCGCCCGGGACCCCAGTAGCCGCTGCGACTGACTGGCCGCGGCGTCCAAGTGCGCGGTGCTACATATACCGTAAGCATTCTCGTTGGCCGCAGCAACCTGGCCGCGTGGCTTGGCCGCCGCATGCGCAGGGTCCTAATTTTTATAGTAGATAGGCCTTTACGTGGTAGACAAACTTGAATGAATAACAGAAAAAATTCTTCTTAAAAAAAGAGCCCCCCCCCCCACGTTCAGCAGGCCCTGGGTACGGGCTCTTTGGACCCATGGGTAATCCGGCCCTGACTGTACAACGCAGGAGTTTATTAACGTCCCTGTTGTTAAGATACATTGAAGCTTTAATCACTATAAATTAATGGAAATGAATACAATGGCCCACGCAACGGCACTCTGAAAACCGAGGACGCACGCTTCACTGCACTGCACCCCACCTCCCACCCGTGTATCTATCGCGTTTCTGATTGGTCGATAGTCGATTTGTCTGCAGTGTTAGCACCCTGTCCCCCCAGTTACCCTCACCAACCAACTTAGGCGAGCTTGGGTAGTTGGGTCGCGTGGTTTACTGCCTGAGGTGTAATTTGAATGCTGTAGGCCTATGTACATGAACCTTACTAACATTAAGTCTGATCAGGGGATTATGACGGACAACACACACAATATACACTACGTGATTAGTACATGCAACTGGGTGATTTTCCGTAATTTTCCGTGACTTTCTAATCACCCGAGTCATGTACGTCAATTTTCGAAGGCACTCTTTCTGTTGCAACTTTAGACGAATTGGGTCGCTTGGACATCACGTGATTAATACTGATAAAATTAGTAATACACAAGAGTTAAACAAGGTACATGTAACAGTTGTTTTTGAGGTAAAGATTATTAATTTGTGCCTAAATGATTAGTGGTTAGCCATATTCATGTTTCCCTTTCTGAATAATGCAGCACCACAACACAGTGTTCATTCAAATATCAAATTTTTGTTACTTCATTACTTTCGTTTAATACTGACATTCGGACAGGTACTTGCTATTATAGGAGTTGAGTTGTGTTTGGATGGATAAGCAACTTGACTAAACCGGGAGTTTAAGAGCGTGGCATCAAAGGACGTACCGCCGCGCCAATCGGCCCTCGCGGCCGCGTGATCGGAAATTTACACCCAACGCACTAGGTTTAATCCCTCTAAACCATTTTTCAACATGGCGGAGAAAGCAGACGACGCCTAGTATAACACGGTACTAAACTGGTATAACGGTACTAAATTGGATTTAGCAATTTTTTCAATTTTTCTGATGCTATGACATTTTAACTTGGTTTAACTTACTGTTGTCACAAGAAGATGACTCATTCTATACCGGTTTTCTTGCAAATATGCATTCATATGAGCACCCAGTCTCGTGTGCTACAAAAATGTGATATTTACTTCCCCAACAATCGGCGTTAAGGTTTCGTTCGACTGTCAAACTTTGTTAAAAAAAAAACACAATGGCACCTACGCCTGGCAATTAACAATCTCTTATCTTACCTATACGTTTGATACATCATAAACAGGACTTATTTCACATAAAATTCCACCGCCTACGGTGGAATTCCATTCGTCTACGAGCGGATCAACCACGAATACCTCATAGCGGCTTGGTCAGGCGGAAGTAGCAGACGTGCTTTGAATTCTGGGATACATTCGCGAGTCAAGCTGGCTGACGAAGACTACGCACTTCGGCTATGCATTTGAGCTAGGAGTTGCTTATCCATCCAAACACAACTCAACTCCTATGTTGCTATTGAGATTCGTACAATATTCATCGCAAAATAAAACCATATATGTATTACTGATTTCTTAATACACTAATATGAACAATAAAGTCGAAAATTATGTTAGGAGACGCACACATAGTATCACATTCAATATTATCCTTCTAGTCTTGACAAATTGTCTTGCATTGGTTATGCCTTGATATTTCGTGTATTACTCATCGCCTAATTCTTAATCTGCTACCAACATCCCAGCTAACAAAATGTATGTGTTTCTTTTGTACAGACTTTACACTTTTGCAATAAAAATAAATAAACATACCTGCTTCTCAGCTAAATATCCCCAGATGATTGCAGTTAAAGCATAAACGCCGCCGTTGATTATAAATACTAAACCTTCCATAGCTGGTTTCAG
This sequence comes from Lithobius niger, assembly GCA_023313725.1. Lineage (NCBI taxonomy): Eukaryota > Metazoa > Arthropoda > Chilopoda > Lithobiomorpha > Lithobiidae > Lithobius > Lithobius niger. The sequence goes on along the minus strand of JAHWFP010219951.1, from coordinate 45,095 downwards.
CCCAAACTGAAAGAAAACCACAATATTTGTGAAATATATCCCTGTGCTGTAAGGGTTGTGGCAAGAGGTTGGGGAGACAAGTGATGGGTGAGGCAAGGTCGCAGCTAAAATCTTGCACTTGTGACACACATACACACATCACAAACTAAATAAGTACCGTAAATCTCTAACATGGAGAAGTCGATTGACATACTGAATACATCCACAACTAAACTGGCATAATTTTAACTTAATTATGACTATAATGATTAAGCTAGAGTAGAATAGAGAGAAGTCAACATGGAGTCAAGGAGGCATAATTGCTCGTCCGCCCAAACTCAATGAAGACCCTACAAAATGGAGCGTGCCTTGAGAGCATTGACAGAGGTTGCAGAAACAACATAGAGAAGAAGCTCTCACAAGAAGAGTCACAAGGAACAACAACTCTTCGAGTGAAAAAGCGATGGCAGATGTTCAGCTTGTTGATGTTGGAGATGTTCCCGAGAAGCTTGAGATGGTGACCTCTGCTAGAGCAAGTAATGCGGTTAAAGAAAAGAAGATGTTCGTTATCTAGCAGCTAATAAGTAAGCTAGTAGGCGAAAATAATACCACCTTAAGAAAGTATCGATTTAACCAAAGAGATATCATGACGATGGAGGCATTTGGTATATGGCAGATTATGAATAGGATGACACCATCCGATGAGACACCTGAGGCACACTTTAAACGTTGGTGTAGCATGAGTTTCTGTGCATGAAAGAAATGAACGTATCCCGTTAGGCTTTTCTGTGTTTTCGGTGGAGCTTCTGGCACTCAATCTGGCTGTTGAATGAATCCTTGACCTTCGGGACATGCATTGTATCATCGATAGTGATACTGTGAGTGCCCCAGATGTCCTTGGCATTGTGCACCCCACGGAACCCCTTCATACAGCTAATTCAAACTCTTTTTTTCTCGCGTGCCTGGCCAATGGAAAAATGTGATTTTCTGCTGGATCTTCGCCGTCTTGGGATGTGATTATGTGGCAGCGAGAGGGGTCCATTCTGGTTCTTTCGGAAGGGATCTCAGCCTTGTTCCCTCAGACGCATTTCCAACTCTATGTCTGAGGTTACTTACTCCGTGGCAAATCTTGTGGGACAAAAAAGATTGTGGGTTATTAATGGCACTGGCCTAGCATAGCACTTGGCTTGTAGCCACAGTTACAAGAAGAGGTGGTTTTGGTCCATTTACGTATCGATTATACCTACCTTACACAATGCTTCCTTTTGAGGGGGGATACCCCTCCTGACTGCCATTGTTGTCACCGGCCATTACGGTCCGTCATTTGCTAGTATATTGTGATCATCTTGATGGAGTTCTTCGCAGCTCCACCTTTCGTGAGATTTATAGTTTCAATTGGACAATGAAATTGCCCTCCTGTTGAGGGTTATTTATTTTTTATTTTTGCAGGAGCTACATATATATGATCGGATCTCGATGTGGGCTTTGTTTAACATCTCTGTAATGTGTGGCGCAGTGGCTTCTGGATTAGTGCACTAAGACTGAGTTTCGCGCTAATGAACTAGCTGTCAACGTGCCGAGAAAGCCTCACCCCCACCCTGTCACGTCCAGGAGGTTTGTGGCAGAATCGTAACATGGGCAACAGACTTGCGAGCAGACGGGCTTAAGGAAGGTTTTACACAAAGTGTAGAAAAGTTGGGAGAGTCTGCTGAACCTCTTGAATATCTAATGGGCTTCACAGAAGCCTTGCCAACAATAAACCCAGCATGGGATTGAAGTTTGAGTGTCGAGTCAACAAGGATACCTAAATCCACATGAGAGGGCATGACAAGAACGTTTTTCCCTGGAACAGTACGTTGGTGCTGTGGGTTTAGGTGGCCAAAGTGAAGGATTCAGAAGGAGAACGTTGTCGTCAGCCCAAAATTCGGCTTGACAAATGTCACCTTGAAAAAAGAAAAGGTCAAAATCATCAGCACAGCTGATAAAGATGTAATGGATGACACAGGGAAGATCACTGCTGAAGATGTTGAAGAGGAGCGGACCAAGTGCAGGTCCACAGGGCAGGTACACTGCGGAGAACAACACACTGTTGCTGGTTGTACAAGTACGAGTGAATACAGGAGACAGTGCTGGGCAGAATACTGAGGTCTGAGAGTTTCGATATGAGTTTGGTGTGAGAGACAGAGTTGAAGAATTCAAAAAAAATCGTATCGTAAAGAGTAACGTGGTTATCATGCACTGCGACATTCTCATATGTTTTAAGAAAGTTTGTAAGAGAGGATTCACCTGCAAGGTAATCGGGCTGAGATTTATGGAGAATGCTGAAATCATTGCATTGGGAGATGAGATCTCTGTAGTAAAAAACATTCAGGGATTTTTGAGACCACGGAGTGGATACTGATGGCATCGGTGCAGTTCTTCAAGAAGTAGGGGAATGAGTTACCCAATTTTCTGGAAGTGTTTTCGTTCGTATACAAACGTGCCTTGTGGACATCACTAGTTTTAGAGTGGTTGCCTGGAGGGCAGGAGAATGGCTAATAAGAGAAACGTTCTTGTGGGCTGAAGCAAAGTAGGAATTGAAGCTGTTAGCATAGTCACAATCATCAGTGGAAATATTGTTTTAATTTCCGCAAACTTCCAAGAAGCCATTAGTAAACAATAAATCGTAAAGTCAAAGCAGAGAGCATTAAAGATTGGTGTTATTGATATGCACTGATTGGGAATCAAACTGAGCATACCGGCCTCCATCTCCAAAATGGCATTACCTTCATTTGGTTCATTAAAATTGCACAGTTAAAAGTAAAACACCCTGCGTATGGGCCAAATTATCTTCCCTACCCAGTCCAGTTGCAATAACTATAAAACTGTATCGTTTATCATAGTGTTGTCAGTGCTAAGCCACGTCACATTATTTTTTTTCAGGCTTTACAAAAAGTATCCCAATCTTTTTTTTTTACCTTGCCCACTCCAATGTTTAATAATTAGTCTATAATAATGTAATAGTAAAAGTTGTGGTGACTGTCACCATTCGTAATAGACCATGAACGTATCCTATGACTGATTAGCAGGCATAGTAAAATAAATGACTTAAAACCCTTGTTTTCCTATTATCTTACCTGACTAATATGAGGTTCGAGAAGTGCGGTAGTAAATCCATAACTAAACGAAACTGCGGCAACTGCAAAATATGATATGAGAATACTGGGAATGGTCAGCAGACGAACAAAACTAACCGATCGGGGTTTGGGGTCCTCTGAAAATAGAAGAAAGATCTTTTAAAATATAAAACAGTTTCTTTTCTCTGAAACACAAGCTTTCAAACGTAACTACAAGTCTATTAAAAAGATCCTAGCCATAACATTCGCTCTACTCACTCTGTTTATGTCGCTTCATGCTTCACATAATTTCTTTTATCCCCAGAGTATCACGAAATCAGTGTACTGATTACTTCGCGCAAACTAATTGCTATAGTTGCTCCCAGTTCGTTCATGACATTCTTCAGCACATAAGTATTTAATCGCCATCATTTAAAATAAATCGTATCTATTTGTTTCTTTGCACGTTTGCACATCTACTCCTCTGGAAGAGAGCTGTTGAGAGCAGTGTTAATAGGAATTGAGAGACAAGCCACGAACTGCATTGAAAAGGTTCAGTTTAGGTGGAAATGCCTCACTTAATTATGAAAAATTGTCATGAAATTGTCATGACAATGCAATGAAAAATGACTATTCCATGATGAATTGGGGCAATGACTTGTCATGATTTATTATGATTTGTCATGAATGGTAGACATGATTTATCATTATCCGCTATCATGATTTGTCGTGATATTCATGGTGATGCTTATTCATGATAAATCATGACAGTGGCTCATGATAAATCATGATAGCAGATCATGATAAATCTAAAAGTCATGACAAGACATTGCGTCAATTTATCATAATAGTCATGATTTTTTCATCACATTTCATGACAATTTTCCATAAGGGTTTGCTCGCTCAATTAATACACGTTCGTGCTTCAGAAACGCGAATGTTAGACAACCGTTAAAAGGTCCTTTTTTTCCATGTAACCAGTCAGTTACAGTAAAACCAATTTTAGAATCATATGTAGTATGATGCAAAACGTGTCGTCCTTTTAGGTTTATTTTCAACCAACTTTCTTTCTGTTAACTTTGCCTGAACAAGAACTTTGACTTATTAAACTTTGATGTAATGAGCAGTTTTCAAAGCAGTTTTTCGGGTAATTGGGGAGGGAAAAATCGAGTAACGTCAATGAAAATAGGTTTAACCGAAGCGCAATTTAATTATCCTTCATTTGGCACTATTCTAATCTTTGTAGGTGCCTTAGTGCCAGCAGAGTACAGCTACACCTACATGCGCAGGCACATCGTGTGCTTTTAATGATGTAAATCGCTAACAATAAGCACCGAATATATCTAACTTCACTTAAAGGTGTTATCCAGCAAAATTGTTCGGTTGATATGACATTCTAAATCTCGTTAACTACAGAAAAAAAAAGAGTGTTTTTGTATTTTGCAGTGTCTGTCGTAGTGGTACCTCGACAGACAACATATACAAGAACAATTAGGAGTTCCTTTAAAAGTTGTATAGTATTATGTAAAGTTAGAACCTAGCCATTTCAGTTTATTAATAACATGAGTGTATAGATTGTGGTGAGTTTCGTTCTGTAGATTCCGTCTCTATATATGAACACGTTAGGGGTCAAGATTTTAGTTCACAGATGGCGTCTGGAGGGTGAAACCAGATGTGACATTTTGAGATCTCCATGGCTTAAGGTGCTATGGGACCGTACACAATACGACGTCATGCAAGAGGGTTGGATTTACTGAGTAACAATTTTGGGCAAGGGGGAAGGTGGAATCAGTAAATTTGTGAAGAGCAAAAAAAAGTCATCAGAAATTAAGGTAAATTTCATGAATTCCGCGGAAAAAATCGCCAGATTTTCCAAAATTGTTACCCTCTACATCGGTAACGAAAGGGGTTGGACGTTTGTGACATCATTTTAGGAGGAAGGGGGAGGGTTGTGAAGGTTGTAACAAAGTATGACAGGTGAAGGTAGCCAAAACGTGGCAAAATTTGTGTGACATCGTTTTCGTTTGTCCTCCATTCTTTTGCACGGTGGCTTCATCCAGTAGGATGTAATACACTATTGAACTGTCCCTTAACGAGAGCCGAAAATTACGAGAGACCAAACCAATTTATACACTCATGGTAGTATTTATAGGATTAACAAAAATAAAAAATGTTGGAAAGTTCAGTAATGAATCCCACGTAACACTTAATGCAAACTTGAATTGAATTAATGTACAATAACAAGCAGTTATTAATATCGTATCAATTACAGCCTTACCTATTTTTGGTAGAATAATAACATGTACGACGGATGCTATAAGGAAGATGGACCCAATTACCATGAATGGAAGGCTGTAGCCACCAAGCTGGAAAAAAAAATAGTACCTCGATTAATGGTCATAATCGAAGCAAAACTGAATTAAAACTGATTAAAACTGATTTCTTCTAAGCTTTGAACAGCGCTGCGCAAACCGTGAGGCACTGTTTTAAAATGACTATATACTTCAGATGACGGATAATATTTGAGAAGTTTAGGTAAAGTAAAAACAAAGGATATGAATGCTAATCTTCTTTAAAACGTACGAAGAAGGTTCAAGTTTAATCCGGGTTTTAATTTTTTGCAGCAAAATTAGCAACACGGAAAAATTCAAACTTTGGTGGTGTTGTTAGATTGGCGTGTGGTGTTGTCATGGTGGCATGGTCGTTTCGTATTTATGGATGAGTGTTAGCTAAAAACAAGATGGCGGCTGCTGCAGTACCTGTTCAAGGACCTGTTCAAGGACAAGGCATTGCCGTTAAAATCCTGACAAAGGAAAAACACGCAACACGATTCTACAAGAGCTTCACGATAATGCAAGACCGCATACGGCCGTTTGACTGCACAAACACTGAGTTATATTGTAGAGGTTTGGGGGAGTGGGCGACCCTAACGTGATATAACTAAGGTGTGGGGATGGTGTAATGTAGGAACTCAATAATTAATAAGACATATTTGGTTGGGTTCTATATTTATGATGGTCAATGTAAGATTTTATATAAATAATATGGGGAGGGGGAGGCAGTAATGCCACACCTACCATACAGTCCTGACCTAACACTATGTATCTACCATCTTTTTTGAACAAAGCAAAGAGCGCCGGAAGGGCATAAGTTTCAATGAAATGACGAACACGAAAAGTATGTCCTGTATTGGTGATGAAATCTTCCGAAGACTTTTATTCTAATTGTCTAAATAAACTGTCACATCATGGCTAGAGTGTGGAAACATCCAGGGAGAATATGTTGAGAATTAACAATGCAATTATACACTTGCATCTATCGTACTTTTGTTTTTATTTAATGAAGTCTGGCTCAAACTTGACCTTCCTATGCATGTTTGTCCATGTCAAAGTGGAAATCGGAAAACAATGAAAAGAGGCAGTTTATAATAATTTGTTGTATTTCACTTTTATGTCTTGAATTTGTATGTCTCATTTCTAAAGCAACAGGTTTCAAATGTCTAATGAGCCAGTAAGAAGTGGATCTACCTCATATAAGAGTCCTCCTATCGTTGGTCCAGCAATCATTCCTACTCCAAATAATGTTTCTAAAATCGACTGCAAAGATAATAAATGCAAACGTTTTCATATTATCCCAATTTAAGTTCACCACCATTTTTTTTCTAAAGGAAAACAAGTGTACCTATTACACACACCTAAAACAAAACAGTCGCATTATTTTAAACACAAACATTAAACAAATCATCTATAAACATATGTTTCGCTTAGGCCGGAGTATGGTCGAGGGCCAGTAACGTGGAAATTCAGTCATTGTGACAACCAATCCAAATGCAGTTAATTATGAAAAAGGAGGAGCATGTTCATTCTGTGCACGGTAACAATGGATGGTTGCAAGCCCGTTCATTGTATGCAGGGTTCCAGTGAAAATAGACCAGCAGCAGTGTTCGTTAGTAGTCACAATCAGTAACAAACGAAATATAGCGACATGTATTGTTTACCGAAAACTATGGGTTTACCGAAAACTTCTGGCCCCAACAGAAACAAACGCCAATGCGACAACAAACGGGGCAGTGGCAACATGGCTTCCTACTAGACCACAACTAGTGTAAATCTAAACCAAAAACAAATGGTTCGGCGACGTCTTTTTTTTTTTTTCGACGTATCAAAATAATGGTAAGGATTTTTGTTACCCGCAAACAGTCAACAAACTCATGTTGTTTGTTTGTTTATTGTTTGTTGATGGGTATGGCAGATTTTCTTTAGCAGTAACGATGCAACTCATCAGTTAGTATGAAGGACAGATATGTGCCATTACATTACGTCATTTACGGTTAATCGACCAACGGTCAACATGCACCCGCGGAAACACCGGAAACACGAGATACGCGACCAACACAATGCTTTTAACAATGCCGAACAATACTTTTATGGTTACGGACAATACTTTAACAATCCACAATCGCTCCTACGCACCAGTTTGCTCACTAACCCAAGGACCCTTCATTCCCAAACCAGCAATGGTGTGTAGAATTAATGTCGCCCAATGCACACTGCAACTTTCATTTTGGAAGACGTTCTTCTAAGACGTTCACAATCGGCTTCTTAAAGTCATTAGAAATTAACATTACTTCCGGTAGTTAGCTGGCTAGCTTGCTGACTAGTCAGTCAGTAACACAAAATCTATGATCTTTTGTAGCAATTTTTCCTAACAAGAGTCATCCGACGAACCAACACCGTTGCCTACAAACATAAAGACAATTCTGTACGCTTACCGCCTTCATGCAACAACAATAATACACCAACAATAAAACATCAACAACTTGGGAGCGACACGCGGTCTTGATAATTACCAGAAAATAAATTTGACTTTCCCTTCAAAAGCATAGCAATTCACATACAAAGGCTCAACTAAGAGTTAAGTAAATATACACAAACCGCCGTATCGTTATTTCTGGTGTATGGTTTGGGCTGTTTGCCTGTTTACTTTAGGCAATTTAGAGGGGTTTTTTTTGTTTTTTTTTAGATATATTCGGTAACTATTTTCTGTAAATTGAGTCAATTTTGTAGCACGTGATGCATATTATGTTGACTTTCAAAACTGTAAGCATAGCTTTTACTCTCTCATTTAGGGCTCTCCTTTTCAAAAGGCATTAAAACAATAATTACGCAAATTACAAAATAATGTCGTGACTGGTGTGACTTCAGCTTGTTGTGACTTTATTTGTTTTTTAACATGTAATTATCTTGATTTCGTTGTATTTTACTATACTTTTATGTATTTCGTGCTGCTTGGTGTCCATTGTTGCATTTTAGCTGAACGGGACCAAGACAAATGTAACCGAAAATTAAAATTCCAGCGCATTTCCTTGTGTCTGCGAGGTTTGATTATTGTCAGGGGCATCTTTTCCACCAATAAAACAACAATTGTTGGCACTCTTTTATACGTGTATACGTTTTTCGTTGTGTTACTGTCGTCAGATGAAACTTGAATCGTCACATGCTAAAATATAGTGTCATCACTGTCGCTGGGGATTGATACATTCCGGTCCCTGACTTGACCTTAATAACATGTCTTTTCCTGAACCTATCCAACGCCAACAATTTCTTACATTCCATCAGTGAGTGTCAAGTGGCTTTTCTCCTATAGAGGCAAGATTATAATGAATAAGAGCACAAAACGATTGTGACCGATTTTAAATGGTCAGTAGAAACTTTAAATTTGACAGATGAATTATTTTGATTTTTTTACTGTATGTTTTTTCGTTCATGACAGTCACCAATTTAACAAAAAAAAAGTTTAGAAAGTAGATGCTAAGCGGATTTTTTATATTTTTCATCCCCGACATGAATCTATGAACCACTCTAAATGGTGGATCGAACTTCCAGTTTTGTTGGTACAGGTTATCTATAAATTTTTTTGTCATATTTGTTAAGAACCTTTTTCCGATGAGTGAAGGTCGATATGAGGCTTGTTTAAAAAGATAAATACTGCAGACAGTAGGGGGAGGACAGCTATCGTTCGGCTCACTTGATCAATCAATGGTGGCAGTAGCAACTGACTGTCCCATACTAAAACTGAAAACGCACCGAGAAATTAGCAGCTAGAATTACGACCACAATTTTAAAAATAGTACAGGAATTGAAGAAATAAGAATTGATGTGTGCACCTTTATAGCTTAATTAAAGGATTTACTATAAACATTTAAAGAAAAAAATCCCATGCATTTTCTGTGGTTGGAACGCCATGCCACTAGATGGAGTTTTGCTGTTGAGAAGCAGTGATAAGTTGCGTTGCTAGTCTGTTCTATTGAAGCCAGTAGTGTACTTGCAGTGGTTTCCTTTCCATATAGTTGCAATATGGCATCGTTTCTTGGATGTTGAATAACTTGATTGCAAAGCGATCATGAAGTGCGTTCATTCCATTTCATGCGACTTTTTTCTTCTTACTCGGTCCTGTTCACTTCTTACTTTGCCGAGCAGAAAAACTTGGTGTATGCTACAATTTGGCTTTTCTAGTTACTTTGTCTAGATGTGATCTTCTTACATCACATGCTTCACAGATTTCTGTAGCATTTTGGTTGATGGAGTCACCCACCGTTTTCTTGATTCTTAGGGGGTACCAAACGGTTCGACCCACTACAGTTTGGTTCTAACGTTAGGTTCACGTAAATTAATTTACGTGAACATAAATTAAATTAATAAACCTAAACGGATCATTAAATGTGAAGAGTAAGGGGCTAAAAGTCAAACCTTAGAAGCTAGGAATACGGGCAAGCTTTGACAGCAAGGGTCCAGATCTAAAATCTCGTCAGTATGAGGCTGGTAAGCGTTACAACCTTACTATCCTCTGGCCAGCTTCCGCCTTAAGAATAGGATAGCAATACAGGGTGAGGCAATTGAAGTGTCCGGCAACAATGTCTTCTAAAGACGTGCAATTAGCTCAAATCGAAATACCTACCAATACTAAGCAAACCCGGGCGGATGTAATGTCTGCTGTAAATATGACCTTGAAAGATGCTTTCAAGGTCATCCAAAAGTTAACTCCGAAACTATCCAAGATAACGGCATGAAGTAAATTAGAAAGTTGTTTAGGATCATGAACCCAGGCCAACACAGAAAACGTAACAGAAATCGTGCCATAAACAAAGGAGATATGGGCAAAACAATGTGTGTAGTGCAGGAAAGCCGGTCAAA
>JAHWFP010219951.1:10269-25280 GCA_023313725.1 Lithobius niger | reverse complement strand
CCTAGTGTGAAAGGGGACAGGGGCGCCAGAGAGGCTGCAGGGGGAAATCTGACCAAACAATGGGGAATGGGGGCGGTCAGAAGGTTTCGTGGAGTAGGGGAAAGGGAACAGTCGGCGCCGTTTTCAGTACATGATGCCCAGCTAGATCGACGTATGTTACAGCTAGTTTTATTTAATAACATCCCAAGGCCAAAGTGGCAGATCACAATAAAGGAACGCAAACTACATGAGGAATGGTAATGGTTGATAGTTAATGGCATAACTATTGTGCTTCTGGGGTTGATAAAGTCAACGGGCCAACGGCCTAAAATATTACAATGCTAGAATTCGCTAAAATAAAACTTTATAAGAAGCAAAGAATTGTGCCTGTGCCCTTTGACCTCAATGTCTTTGTCTGGTGCTGGGCCCAGACTTTCATTCATTTAATCCCCAAGGCTGAATAATGAAGTTTATAAGTTTGGATTCATTGCACCTAAGACCCAAGTAGGGGGGGGGGGACGCAAGAACCAAAGTTCAAAGTAAAATTTTGCAAAAATAGACAAATAAGGCATTTACTACCACTAAAAAATTCGGAAGAAAATGATTTTTTTTTCATGTTTCAAAGGTTGTAAGATTGCGGAAAATGATTTAATAATAATAATAGAGTTTTACAAAAGGTGGAAGGAAAATGGTAGGGCTGGTAGCCACTAATATTAGTCCCAAAAACAGTAGTAGGTCGGTTAATGCCTCCTTTTCAAAAAGTTGGTGAGGAAAAGACCGTTCAGTACACGTTTAAAACCAGATACGTTTCGTGCGGGCACAGCCTCCTCCGGCAATGAATTCCAAGCCGGAAACACTCTGATCGCAAAAATATCTTTACGGCAACTTAGCGTAGACTGGGGGACCTACGTTTCCATGAGTGACTTCTAGTTACACTCGCGAAACGAACATCGAAGAATGGCAAATCAGCAGAAAGAAAACGGAATTTTTTTAAAGTAAGCAGACGGTCAAATTTTAATATTCGCAGTTTAAGTGTTTCAAACCCCGCAACACCCCGTGTTTCAGGAGACAATACAAGTTTTTCAAGGCAAGCCCAGCAGACCTTTCGTGAAACGATCTGGCTTGCGCAGTTCCGAGGGACTTAAAACATCCCTTACCCTTCCTTAGAACCCTTAGAATTCTTGGGTTTGCCATCGATTCTTTGGAATTACTGTTTTCTGTGTGCCACCCCCCCCCCCCCTTGAAATGTTGGTCAAAAACCTCTCTTGTCCTATAGTTAAGACACTGTTTACGGTTTACACACTACGGTTAACACACACTGCCCTTGTTTTTATTTACATTCACATGCAGCAACATAGCGGGTGAAGTTATGTTACGTATTTTATTGATAACTTCAGTTAATCAGGGTTATTATCTTACTAAGACTGTCCTTCGTATGATATGATAAATGAAAATCCAGAAAGTGCACGAACATAAATAAAAGCGCTACGTTTCGAGGATATATTCACCTCATCATCAGGCACATAAAATTCACGACAGCTTCGTCAAACACATAAAAATACACAACTCATGACAGCCTAAGCATTTCTTAAAAACATTTACACAAGTTTAAAAAGGACCTAAGCTATACCTGGCCAAAACACTCGCAGGAGAGAGGTCGATTGGTTCCCTATTTCTTGCCTCTTTTGGCCAGGTATAGCTTAGGTCCTTTTTTTAACTTGTATATATGTTTTTAAGAGGCTGTCATGAGTTGTATATTTTTATGTGTTTGACTAAGTTGTCGTGAATTTTAGTGCCTGATAATGAGATGAATACATCCTCGAAACGTAGTAGCGATTTTATTTATGTTCGTGCACTTTCTGGATTTTCATTTATCATATGTACTTATTATGCTGTTCTACGTCAGACTGTCCTTTGTAAACATGTACAGGTTTCGAACACTTATGTTGAAAATACTAAAAGTTGACTAAATACTAACACTGGATGGTGTCTACTTACAAATTTTCCATAGATGGGACAAGCAATAAAGACTACCAGTTCGTACACTCCAAACACAAATCCATAGACCGAGGCTGGCACTCCCTTTTTAGCTGCCTGAAAAAAAAAAAAAAATAATGATCACTAATATTAAAGAAACTAGAAAAACCCGGAGAGGAAAAAAAAAGGAATTTCGTCAGACATGACGAATAGAATTTTCGTGTTCCAAAGCAAATTGTAAAAAATAAAGAGACGATTATCGCTGTACATAACATAAATTTAAATTGGAAATACGCCATCAGCGAAAATCATACACTGGAAATAAACGTAATACAGTAAGCCAAATTTATGCACTTACATTTCATTCATTAGTGATGTGAAGGCCAGTGGACAGTTACCATATCGGTGAGGGCGACCGCCATTCTAGTGATCTGATCAAAGACTGGTTAGCCGTGTCGAATCCGGGTCGCATCGCTTGAATGACACGTAATTGCATAAAGGTGGCTAACCATACTGGTGAACTCCCGTTTTGCCAAATCCCGTTTCGCCAAAACTAATTTGACAAAATTTTGGTACGCTTTTTTTAATACCTTATTTCTATGCAATGGGGATTTAAAAGGCTAACATGTAAAAGAGACAAGCAATGGTAGAATAAGACCAATTTTTGATTTATTAGCGTTTTGAAAAGTGGAAATACAGACAGAAAAACGTGTACTTTAAAATTTGTCTAGAATGCTTGGTCGCCACTACGTCAATGTTCTCTTTTAAGAATAGTTAGTTATTGTGATGGTTGCCCTTTCGCAAACTGGAATTTCTGTTTTGCAGAATCACGTTTCGCAGAATCAAAATATTCTTCAAAAATGTACCATTGCAGAAGTTGAAGATGACTGCCTATTTGGAAGGAATTTGTGATTAGTTGCGATTTCTGGTGTTTAGCCTCAGCGAGCGCGGCAGCGAGGCACATAATTTGAAAAAAATTTGTTCTGCAAAATGGGATTCTGCACAATGGGTGTTCGTCTATAAATATGTGAACACGGGAGTCATGTTTTAAATTTCGTGTGGCTAAAATTTGGTGAATGGTATTTGGCGAAATGGGATGTGGCATAAAGGTATTTGCCCTTTATGCAAAAGCTTTTAATCTGCATTCTTTTTGGCGAAACGGGATTAGACGAATCGGAACGTAACCACTGTACTAAGTTATTTCTGTATTATGATTTTCGTTGATGGCTTATTTCTAATTATTTTAGTAAGTTTAAAATTTACACATAAGCCTACCTCTTTTGGAAAGAAGGGTGCTTGCAGTGAAAAGCACGTGCCAGTAATGAAATTGACAACACATAAAACGCCGAAGACTGTCCATTGACGACGAGAATAGCGAGATTTCTTGGGAGGTGGAGAATCGAGAACAAGAGAGACGGGTCGAGTAGGAGGCTCTGTCGAACGACTCTTCAGGACTGTTAAAGGATAACACTGCTTAGAGTGTTCGGTGCAAAATAAATTACTGAAAAGAAATTAAAATTGGTAAATATAGCATGCTTTCATTGAAAAGTATGTTTGCAGGGGCTGTTTTTAATTCATTAATTCTTTCAGGTAACGGAAACACTAACATATTATGTAATATTAGCACTTCATGAGTGCAAACACTCCCAACAACAACAATAACAGTATTGTAGTCACATTACAATAACTTTAACAAGAACCTAAGCGTTGTTAATACCAACAGTTGTAGCTATAAACATTTTTATCTGTTCGTTGGTTCGATCTCTAGGTGACTACAAATATGTATATTGAACATGAACAACACATGAGCAAAAGATGTTGCAGTCACATAAAAATAATGCTGAACGTTGTTCATACACATATTTTAAGGCATAAGAATTCAAATGTAACATTGATTCGACCTCCAGGTGAGAAAAAAAAGTGCCAATAAGAATAACAACAAAAATATTGCAGTCACTTTCAAATAACTTTCAAAAGGACCCTGGTAATATAGACCATGTTAATACCTGTATTTTAAACAATAAAAATTAAAAATCGATTCATTGGTTCGATCTCCAGATGAGGACAGAGAGTCCCTACAACAACAGCAACAACAACAAATGGCCGTCCTGTGTAGGCCAAACGGTGCGACTGCTGTCGCTCAACTTTTTAATGTAGTGAAATAATAATGGCACGACCCTAAATACCGAATTTCGTTGGTCCAAGTTAATTCTGTCGGAATCTACACGGTTTTAAAGTTTGTCGCTTAACATGCAATTTCATGGTGAGACCTAAGTATATAAGCGACCTTGATTTTATCCAGTCTTCCATGATTACTCTGCAAACCATTAATTTTCTCTTTTATGTGATGGTTGCTATTAACAAGGTAGTAGTTAGATTGTAATGTTTTGTAGCAATTCCATTGCCATTGCCATATACAATTATTCAAGCTGGCCTGATGGTTAACATGACCTTCTCATGTTCCAGAGGTGTCGGGTTCGAGTCCGGCCTCAGCCACCCCTGGCATTTTTGGGAAGAGAAGGGTCCTGTGATGTCTCGTGCTCATGTCGATTGGGGCATATAAAAGAACCTAGGAATTTCCAATGGGATTTACCTAGCAAAAGTGTCCTTCTCTCCTTTGGTGCCATGGTTATGGCTGGGAGTTTAATTATTAATAAAAGGGGTTTCTTTACTTCCCATACTAATTACACCTAATTACTTCAGCTGGTTAATTGCGTTAGCAATATGGGAATCAAGTCCTTGAGAAAGTTAACAATGGGAAAACAATTTTTAACTGAATTTCTATCTCTACATATGCAGGACTTTTCAATAGAGGTGCGTCCTGACGGTATCATAAACCAAGAGCCCATTTCAAGGAAAGCCTCTGTTATACGACAATTTGTAGGTTTTTGTGTGTGTGTGTGTTTTTCATATATAGGATCGAATTTACCCTAGTTTGCCCGCACCCGTTCCGGGAGGGGGGGGGGGCACTGAGGCCCACACTTGGGGCTTCAAACCGCAAAAGACGTTGTAGGTGTGATCGAACTAAATTGAATGAAGCATTTTGCTGCCAACTACGTCCCTTTACGACGACTTTAGCATGAGTAAGACATAGGGTTGTAGAGGAAATTCTTAATGTTTGACCGGCTGCCATTTTGGATGGGCTCATCGTATCGAAGCTATCGTTGCGGACTTTTGGGACACCCAGTATAAATCCGCTTTCAGGCTTCTGAGTTCCAGGGAATCAAGCACCAGAAACCGCAGCCGACTCCGGTAGTCAAGTTTACTTAGCCCCAGTAAGGACTTAGTGAAACTCCGTTGAACAAATTCCACCCACTCGATATCGCCAAGCAAATGTGGGTTCCACACCGGACATGCGAATTCAAGTATGGGCATGACGTATGATTTCAAAGCCCATGTCAAGGTGGCCCGGTCACCCAACTTGAAAGACTTTCAGTCGGGTAGTTTTAGTTTTGCTGGAGGGAGACTTCAATCATATGTATGCACAGCTATGTATACCGTGTATGATCCTGCTTGTTCGGGCTCTCAAACGCTTGAAATATTTTTTTAAATACTTAAAATACTTAAAATATTGATAAAAGGGCCAATCAAGCTTTTGTTGACGTGCTGGCTAGTTGAGTTGAGTCGTACAATTAAAAGAAAAAAAGAAATGATATCATATTGAAAACCAAAACTGGTAAAAGGGGCCGCCAAGTTCAGAATGGTTCGGCCCTTCAAAGGAGTGATATCAACACACCAAAACATTCGCCAAGTTAGTCGCACCGAATAATACTTTGGACTTTGAATGAAAACTTGTACATTGCTATATGTTCTAGTTTTCATTTAACCTTCGAACTATTATTCGGTGCGATTAACTTGGCGAATGTTTTGGTGTGTTGATATAAGTCCTTTGAAAGGCCGAACCATTCGGAACTTGGCAGTTTACCCTTGGCAGTTTACCATTTTATCAGTTTTGGTTTTTGATATGATCAAATCAAGCTGAGTGTAAATTCCGTATACTTCGAGGTATTGTTGCAAACCGAGGGTGTAAGTGACTTGTACAACGATCGAAGTCATTGATAAAAACTGTAGGGTGTAGCATTGACCCTGATTGGTACTTGGATGGGTGACCTCCTGGGAATCCATTCCGGGTGGTGCAGACATAGGGCCTTAGGGCTGCATCGGGCAGATGACCGGGTGCGGTTAACGCTCGCTAAAACCCTTTGACCCTTGTGTGAAATCACATGCCCAAATTATAACAATCGATGGTCGTAACAATGGAAGATCTACCCATAGTTTGCAACAATAAAACAGGTTAAAATTAAATATTATTAAAACTAAACAAAAGTACTACAAACAGTTTTTCTATACTAGAAAAAACAGTCAGAAAATCTGGGCCACAATTAAATAGCTACTGGACACACAAAAAGATAGGGAGAGTATTGATGACAGTATTACGAACACATTTAAGTATACGAGTACTTAGAAAATTGGAAGTTGCTTTGTAAATAATTTTATATAACAAGTGCCAATATGAAAACGTGTGTTTCAAGCGTGAAAGTTGTTAAATGTGAATAAACACAACCTAACAAATTCAAATAGGAAGTTTGAAAAAAAAAAACAATTTTACCCGGGGGGGAGGTCAAAATTATTTTCTATTGCCTAAAGAAAATATATACTACCTGTAAATTTAATTGCATTCAGTTCCTGAGTGCTTGTTACCCTGGAGGATTCAAAACTCTCTCGATACGCCCATCTGAACCGCCCATCTGCGCATGCGCCAGCACGTGCAGACCCTCCATAAATGGTATGACGGCGTTAGCCAACCATCTATTTTTCCTCCAGATATGTCAGCCATGTGGTGACTCCAGAGGGGAGGTTGGGTGGGTATTTACAGGTAGTGTATATTTTCTTTAGGCAATAGAAAACAATTTTGACCTCCCCCCAGGTAAAATTGGGTTTTCTAGTTGCCGGCTGAAAATATCACACTACCTGTAAATTTAATTGCATTTACAGTTGACCTCGTCAATATAGGTGGCGGGCACCATCATGGCGGGTTCCCAAGGGGGTTTGGTACAGACTGAGGTGCGAGACGCATCAGACCCAAGATCTCAAGCAGTTTAACTTAGGCAAGTACTGCAGGGCGGGGAGAAACTGGTTATTGTCAACGGACTGACATAAAATTGAGAGTTTTGATTCCATTTAAAAGAGAGGAAGGGGTAGGTGTAAAGTAAGCTTAAAAAAATAAATATTACCTGAAAGTCGGTCATGAAGGTTAACTCCGTCCATTTTTTTTTTTTTTTTTTTAGAAAGGGCAGCTGTGTGAAGTGTCAGTAACTTGATTCATGGGTCAATCCATTGTACGGAGCGTAGGTGGTTGAAAGTGATCAGGGATCTGGAAATTGTCCTTGAAAAGAGTGTGTCGGAAGGTCTCGTATGCTTTATGATGGTGGCGTGTTTCAGGTTGGCGGAAAGTCAGGAGAATGTTTAGGTTGACAGACCATCCTGGAGAGATTCGTTTCGGCCGTTCATTATACGGGCAATCCCGAGGGGGTCGGCTTCAGCGGCTTAGATGTCGTCCTCTGACGGAGTGATGAATACTGTCAGCGGTAGAGGAATGATGACAAATGGGCATTGTTTTTTTTTATGGTTTTTTTTTTATATAGGGTGGTTGATTGAAGGGTTGATTAACATCGAACGGAATGGAGTGGTGAGGAATGAGGAATCGCAGGGTCATCAAGTGGTGTCAATGAGAGACGTCATTCCGGCCCGAAGTTTGTGAAGGTAGTTGATATTTAGAATTCGTGATGTATGGTCTTGTAGTAAAAGTGAAACCGTAACCCTTGGCAGAGGAGCGGCAATCCAGGCATGGAAGTTTTCTAGTCTGGGTAAGGGACATCCTACGCATTTCCCGGATAGCAGGAATGAAGGTTGTGGCGTTGTCCCATTGCCAAACTTGGCGGGCGACATAGGACTCCTTAGGCATGGCTTGGTTTGCACGGATCCATTCTTGTGCCAGTTGATGGTGTCTTCTCGAGCGAGTTCGGGGAGAACGGGTGGATGGTCGATGGGGTTGTAAAGGTGAACGTCAGCTGGAAGTGCGGTGTCCCCGACGATGTATTCCATCTTGGAAGTAGTTTCTGTTGTTTGAGTGCCTCGAGTGGTGAGACGAATAGGCTTACGTGGAAGTGCGCGTCTGTGAATTTTGACGATGGGTTGACAAGAAGTTGAAATGGGTAGGGGAGATAGGCGTCGGAGTCTGGCGTCAGAAAGTTCAATTTTACGTCGCATTTTCGTGTTGCTAGTCGTTAAGTTCAGCTTATAAGCGTCGATCAGCTTCCGGGCATTAGCAAGTTTGGTTTCAAGGCTAGCGCAGTGAGATGCAATGGGCTCGCAGTTTTGTCGAAGGCGATTCATTTCCTTTTCATTGAGATCAAGTTTCTGTGCGGTTACGTTGAAGAGAAAACTACAGTCACTATAGTTCGAAAGGGGGTTGGCAGGAAAGGGACTTGCGTCAAGCCCAAACGACGACGGGTTAGGAGTAGAAGAAGTGTTCGTTTCCATGGTAGTCGTAGAAGGGTCCGGGTAGGAAGATAAGGAGGTGACAGTTGCCGGAATAGTGGATGGTTTCATAATGGGTTGAATTGAGGCAGAGGGAACTTCATTTGATGGCGTCGTACATTCACGGGCTTTTTTCTTTCTCATCTGAGTTGACCAATCCAGAGATTTCTTGTTGTACAGTTGGATTAGTGGCCAGTCGGAAAGAGATATGGTTAGGGAGATCGAACAGGGGTTATTGTTGAAGTCGCAATGACGGTGGCGTTGACACGCTGTGTGTGGATCGTGACGTTTCTTTGAAGATACAATTCCCGCACATTTGCAGACATCAGGTGTTCGGGCAGTTCTTGGGTCCCAACCTCTGACGAGGGACGGTGATTTACCACCACGGACTTTGGGCGACATAGATACGGAGCGGTAACCAGGGAACTGTGAGGAGCGTAGGAAAAAACGGGGTCTATCCGGGCCGACGAGGAACCCCAGCGCGGGAGATGGGTAGAGGGTCGCGGCAGGTGGAAAGCCCTAAGGCGGGAAGGAGAAACAGCCACAACATAGAGTTGAAAAGGGTAGACAATCATCATGAACGATGTGCAGAGGTGGTAAAATAGTTAGCACAACTAGAAGTAGTTTGCTAGGAAGACGAGGTGGTGAGATTAAGTTGAGTGGATCAACAATAATGATGATGTGGTAATGGTTCAGCCCTCAAGACGTGGGTTGGCCACTGACGAGATGAGCCCCAGAGTGTCAAGAGTAGTTGACATGATTTTAATTAGCAGACGAGTCAACCGTGAATGATGTTAATGGCTTAGAGTGCGATTCCTATTACAATCGCTTGTCAGGAATACTGAATACGTGTTAACAGTCAGACATAGCACAATTGAGCGTGGCAGCATTGAGAAAGGCAGCAGATAAGAAGGGTGGTAAGTAACATGACTTACACATGAGGCGTGGAATAAATTTTGGACGAAACGAGTGGTGTTAATGTAGAGAGTTTCCAACATGGTTTAAATAAGGGTTGGTCAAGGCATGAATGGGACAGGTGGCGGAGTGTGCAGCAACGGTTGCCAGAGTCGTGTCAAGACGAGGGACTCCCGTGGCCGAGACGAAAAGTTGAAGGAGCGAACGGGGTTCGTTGTCCAAGGGTGCGACAGGTTGAAAGCGGTTTCTGTTGATGAAGCGTGGCAAGGGTCATGTATGTGGAGCGGTCGTAGGATGAACACATGAGAAAGGAGCACGAACAGAGTTATAAAGGGGCAACCTATATAGCGTTGGGAAACCTTGTTGGATTCATATCATTTACTGGAAGCCAGGGCATGGTGAGGTAGAGACACCTCAAGTTGGCAAGCAGCAAGTTCATAATCCAATAAGTTTCAAAGGGGTGCTCATGGAAGGCGTTTACGTAATTGTTGCCGAGGTGGTTGTGTGGTAGGACAACAATGCTGGGGTTTTCAGGCACAAGGCTGGCTGGAGGTGTTGAAAGGGTCGAACGGAGGAGTCCGTAGCGACAGAGTCAATGACAGCGTGTTCGACAAAGGAGGTGCTGATGTGTACAGCGCCCGGTATTCCCAGGCGGTAACCTATCCGAGTACAAATCGGGCCAGGTGCTGCATAACTTCGGTGATAGGGCGAGAACCGGCGTTTACAGATGGTATGGCCGTGGATTGTTCATGTTATTGTTTTCGTTGGGCTAAGAATTGCCTATAATTGGCGAAGGTTCGCTTGTGTTCGGCGAACGTTCGTGAGGGGTGTGCGTACAGTGAAGGCCAGTTGTCGTTCGGCAAAGGTTGTGTATACGTTCGGCGAAAGCCTGTCTACGTTCGGCGAAGGCTAGCTGCATTCGGCGAGGATTGAGCGTTCGGCGAAGGCTTGACTAATGGTGGAGGTTCTCTTCCCTTGGACTTGTGGTGAAGGTTCAGGGGAGGGTTTTCATTGCTTGTATGTGTTCGTTGAACCTGTGGTTTGGGGCATTTCGACGAACTTCAGGCATTTTCGGTGGGCTGGTGCAATTAAGAGGCGATCCGCCAATGACGAGAGCATGAGGGAAGTGACACTAATAATCTATGTAGTTAACAACAACTACATGTTGATAGTGGCTATAATAATGATTTAATATTGTAACAGTCATGGTAAGTTG
This sequence comes from Lithobius niger, assembly GCA_023313725.1. NCBI lineage: Eukaryota > Metazoa > Arthropoda > Chilopoda > Lithobiomorpha > Lithobiidae > Lithobius > Lithobius niger. Next base: position 14,653 of record JAHWFP010219951.1, on the reverse strand, counting down.
TAAGGATCAAGTGGCATCAGATAACATAAACTTTGGTCTTACTGTAATTTACACTACAGTATAGCGAGGCGGCAGGAAGATTACAGAGATAGTCAACACGGAAAATAAAACCAACCTAATATACGTATAGCCAAAAGGTTGTAGACGTAACAGAACGAAGCCATAGCACTTGGTCGGCGTATACGACTGCTACAGGAAGACACGCAACCAGAAGGCGAAGGACATAGCCGATGGTACATATCAGCTTCATTGGAGAATGAGGCACACGTGAGATTAGTGTGTGAAGGGCCAAAGGTTACCATGAAGGTGTCGAAGTGAAACGATTGGTGAAGATTCACCAGTTGTGATGTTCGAAGGCCAATACGGGTTGTGGACAACGTTCATGATACTTGTGTAAGAAGATCATGATGGAGGACTTGAAGGTACATAAGTCGAGGTATGAGATAGCCGATGGTTGGACGAGGGCTCGTTCGAAAAAGGCAAAAGCCGTATGTTCGGCAGGGCCTGAGTTCGGTGAGGGTATGTTACCATTCACATAAGTGGGACACAATGGGGGGGGGATTGAAGTTTAATGGCGCGTCGACAACGTGGTCGTAAGCGCCAGCCTCAGTCACAGTGCAGTGGTCCGGGTTGCCACTGCACCACACATTACAGAGAAGTTATTCAAACCCCAAATCTAAATCATGTCATACATCTGCACCTCTTGCAAGAATTGAAAAATACCGGACAGGAGTACAGACTTATCGCCCAACTGACACGCGATGTCATGCGGAAGATGGAAACGATGACGAAAATGGAAAACAATGGAAAAGTCGACCCGGTTCGTTGTCCAGAAGGTCCAGGAAGGGGCAGGCGACGATCATGAGGAAAAGCTGCTGGGCTCATCTTGTAATTCAGATGGATCGATCAAAGGTATCGATCAAAGGTATCGATCATCCGTCTAATTACAGACCGATCGCGCTTACTAGCGTGGCTTGTAAAATTATGGAATCTATCATTCGCGACACCTTGCTAAATTTCTTTGACAAGTACTCTATCATCAAAAGCGATCAGTTTGGTTTTCTCCCAGGCAGATCAGCGACACACCAATTGCTGGCTGTACTCGAGAGATGTACGAGCGCGCGGGATCTTGGAATACCATTGGACTTGGTATACTTCGACTTTAAAAAGGCATTTGAGTCAGTCATTCACCGAAAACTCCTCCTGAAATTGGAGGGGTGTGGTATTACCGGTGACCTTGGAAAGTGGCTAGAGTCTTTCCTGGCTGACAGAACTCAACGGGTAATCGTGGACGATACATCCTCGTCCTGGACAAGTGTTCCTAGTGGTGTCCCACAGGGATCTGTCCTGGGCCCAATTCTCTTTCTGATCTACTTAAATGATCTCGACCTTACCGGGGAAAACAGTTTCGGGTATAAATTTGCCGATGATTTGAAAATTGGATCCGAAATTCTATATGTTGGTTGCAACCGTGCATTGGAGACCGAAATTCTTAAAGTTGTACAGTGGTCCCATACATGGCAACTTCCACTCTCTATCCACAAATGCCACACCCTACGTGTTGGAAACTATGAGCCACAAAATGACTACCTGCTTGCAGATAACTTACTACCAACTTCCACCGAGGTTCGCGACCTCGGTATTTGGCTTTCAAGTGACCTTAAACCATCACTACATTGTAGCAAAATCTGCGCTACAGCCTTTTCACGATCGGCAATCGTTAACAGATGCTTTAAATCAGGAAACATCTCTACAAAGACTTGGGCCTATAAGGTATTTGTTCGACCCCTGCTGGAGTTTGCCACCCCAGTCTGGTCCCCTTATTTAGTTCGTGACATTGATTTGCTTGAACGCGTGCAGAGGCGATTCACTAAGGCTCTCCCAGGATTCAGAGATTTTTGCTATGAGGAAAGACTGTAACCGGCTTACATGAACGGCAGCACGCAACTCACGGAGCTTACACTTTGTAGTTCAGCTTGCCTCAATCATGGCGGCCTGCCAGCCTTCCAATTACTGCAGATTCAGGAATTGGACTGCTGCCAGCCACCAGGTGTCAGCACGGGTCCGCTGCGAATCCAGTCGGAACCGGATTGAGCCTGTTTGCCTGTTGCCTCAGGCAAGAGCCTATTGTTCTGCCCCGGCTCGAGTGAGTATAAAACGGGACCGAATCGAGAGCTCGAGCTAATTGGTGTTTGGGGTTCTGACTGAACGGTCAGAACCTCTGGAGCCTACAGGGTCAGTTAGAAGGATAAATTCTGGCTGATGCCTAATATGTGGTACTCTGTGTATGGATCCCTAGCCATACAGTAAGGAATGAATTGGAATTGAGTTCTTGAACTTGAAACCTCTCGCCCATTCCCTGAGTAGTTACAAGACTACGCAGGTCTGGCCTCGAAACACTCGAATTTCGTAGACTGAAATTTGACCTCATAATGGTTTACAAGATTCTTCACGGTTTAGTTGGTATCGATCTTCCTCTTTTCGATTTGGCCCCACTAAGCATCAACACCCGTGGTCATGGCTGGAAATTATCATTCCCGGCTTCCCGACTTGACTGTCGCCGGAATTTTTTCTCCGTTCGGACTGTCCCCATTTGGAACGCTCTTCCAGCGGAAGTGGTAGATGCTCCAAATCTAAACTTTTTTAAACGACGTCTCAAGTACCCAGACCTTGTTAAATTTCTTAAGCGTCCAATTCTGACACATTAGTCATTCTTTTTACTAAAATTTTCAAGGACCAGTGTAAGTGGCTCACCACCCTTCTGACCTCCTACCACTCCTGTGGTGAATTGTATATTATTATATTATTATTATTATAGAGCAGCGAAGACATGTTTGGCCCATGGCAAAGCAGAGGGTTCGGTGAAGGCTTGTTATGCAGTGAGGGACCTGTGGCTGTCAGCAAAGGCTGGTGGTGTTCGGCGAAAGCAAGTCTCTTTCGGCGAAAGATTAGTGGCTTTCGGCGAAGGTTGCGTTCGGCGAAGGCTAGATACGTTCGGCGAAAGCTTGTGGTGTTCGGCGAAGGCTTGACTTTCGGCGAAAGGTAAAATCGGCAAGGGTAGAAGGCTTGTACTTCAAGCTAGGCAAAGAGACTTTCGGCGAACATGGGCATCCGTCAGGTGCTGAAGGGAACCAGTTCATCAATGAGGAATCATCTTTTATGGTTTTCCGACGAGCGTAGGAAAGTGAAGTCAGATGGTGAAATACAGCAGAGCAAACATCAGGGAGGGATCTTTCGGCGAACGTCGAAGCGGGAGGGTAACAATGGCGGTGTGTCGCAGCTGGAGGCTAGAGGAAAAGAGATGGTTGGCTAACGCCGTAATACCATTTATGGAGGGTCTGCACGTGCTGGCGCATGCGCAGATGGGCGGTTCAGCTGGGCGTATCGAGAGAGTTTTGAATCCTCCAGGGTAACAAGCACTCAGGAACTGAATGCAATTAAATTTACAGATAGTGTGATATTTTCAGCCGGCAACTAGAAACTATGATCATAAACACACCCACAAATACAACATAATATAATATTAAACATCATTAATGTATCATACGGATATAATAGGTTTCTAATTGAACACTGCAAAATATTTTTAAAAAATTGTATTTTCTTAGTAAGTTGATAATTACAATAATTCCAAAAGTAGTTTGGCCTAATAACAGGAAAAAGCAGTATTAAAAAACTGTCTATAAGAACGGCAATAAAACAGATCTTAATAATTATATGTCTGTTGCAGTATGATCAGATGCCGACGAAATCCATTAACGACATTAAAGCAAACACAAGTGACGACATCAAAGTATTCGCAAGTTGCTTTTACTGATTTATTTGCGGTATTGAAAACAACTTAACCTGCGATACCATTGCTTTTGAAGAAAAAATATCAGGCTGCAAAGTTTGTGTCAAAAAAATATTGGTGAATAACGAGGGGATATTTGTAAAAGACAATTCCACTATACGTGTACAGGGTAAGCAATAAGCACAATAAAGGCTACGAGCAGGAAAAAAAAGGAAGAATTGCCATTCAAATGTAAAAAAAAAAAACGTGCGCAATATAGCAAGCAGAAAAATGCGAACGAATAAGATGATGATAATGGTGAACTACCTGAACATATATTAAAACAAGACATTTAAAAAATAGAAGTCAAAGGATTAAAAGGCAAAGAGTTAAACGGCTTGAGAGTTAGGATAAAACCATAAAAGAAATGGGAAAAAAAAAACAATGGATTAGATGAAACACAGCAAAAACAAAAGTCAACAGTACAATAGAAACAAGAACATTGAAATTTTTGGAATTGATATGGATCGAAATAAAAATAGGCGTGATACAATCCTAGAATTGCATGGAATTTTGAATAAAGAATTGCAATGGTATACACTCACACCGAGA
>JAHWFP010219950.1:30969-41176 GCA_023313725.1 Lithobius niger | reverse complement strand
AAAAATCTGTACTGAGCAGGACGTAAAGAACAATATTCTTAAAATAAGTAAAACAGGAAAACCAATATAAAGTTTATACTAACACAAATTACAAGTAATGTGTGGTTCTTGGTGGTTACATTGATTCAGTCACATTTCTGAGGAAATGTTTGCGCTGATTGAGTGAGCGAAGCAAACGAAAATCAGCGTTTGTCATGAGAAACAGCGCTTTTCTGACAAATTGCTTGATCTTTTTGCTTGCCTCTTTGGACGTAAAAAAATAATATTGATCTTCTCTCGAGATAATCGATATCGCATACTGCACTCTTATAATTTGCTTGATCGTTTTTTATGTGGAAGGTCAGCCTGTATCTTAAGTGTTGCAGGAAGAAATCTCCTCGAGCGCAGCGAGACGACGCGGAATGAGCGAGCGAAGCAAGCGACTCCTCTAGTCTACATAATTAAAATCATACTATGTGCGTGCGTGCCTGCGTGTTTGTACCTCTACTCCTTTGGAACCAAAGTACCTACAAAGATGGGAGTAGAACCAAACGAAAGATAATTAAATTTCCCTTTTAATAGGCCTATTTTCATCGCTGTAACTTGATATTATCACCCTCAAATAAGCGATAGAACCTGAAATACTAACGTCAAAGTTTTTTTACCCGAATGATGTTTGTTCATGACGTCATGATGTTCGTTCATGACGTCATAGTTTGTTCATGAAAACCTCCTCGAGCAAAGAGAGATGATCTGGGAAAGGAGTGCACGGACGACGTATTTTGCAATACACCACATATACATCTTAAAATTGGTTTTGTATTTTGGTTTGGTAATGAATTGATGAACTGATGCATGGAAAAATCAAAACAATAGATTTGGTTTTAAAAGGGTGTCAAACATTCGTGTTTCTGAAGCACGGAGGCGCGTGGATTGAAAGAGCAAAGCGAGCGATTTTGACATAAACTAAACCTTTTCAATGTGTGTCTCGCTTTGCTCTATCGTAGGAGCATCGTAGGAGATTACATCTGACGTTCTGCAGATGTTTCTCCAAGTGATGGATCATCAAAAAGTGAAGTGATAAGACGCCCATGGAAAAATCTGTACTGAGCAGGACGTAAAGAACAATATTCTTAAAATAATAAAACAAGAAAACCCATATAAAGTATATACTAACACAAATTACAAGTGATGTGTGGTTCTTGGTGGTTACATTGAATCAGTCACGTTTCCGAGGAAATGTTTGCGCTGATTGAGTGCGCGAAGCGAACGAAAATCAGCGTTTGTCATCAGAAACAGCGCTTTTCTAATAAATTGCTAGATCTTAACTTTTTGCTTGACTCCTTGGTCGTACAAAAAAATATTGACCGTCTCTCGAGATAATCGATATCGCATACTACACTCTTATAATTTGCTTGATCGTTTTTTATGTGGAAGGTCTGTCTGTCTCATAAGTGCTGCAGGAAAAAATCTCCTCGAGCGCAGCGAGACGACGCGGAATGAGCGAGCGGAGCGAGTTACGAAATTAAAACTGCATTTTTTAAATTAGGCCTAAAAATGAAAATTAGGCCTAAAATCATGTTACCATAGCAACGTCAAGTTGCTACGAGTCGCTGTTGTTCATTCCCTACTACCACTGATCTATATACGCTACGTTGAGCGTTACGTTGTAACACTGTAACTGTGTGCCTGTAGGCGCACCGTGTTGCAAAAATGAATAGGCTTACTATACAATCCATATCGCCGCTAGCGGCTACTGACGAAATTAAAACTGCTGGTTAAAATTAGGCCTAAAAGCTGAGAATTACGCCTAAAATGTAAAATAGGCCTCAAAGCTAGCACATTTTTAACCGACAATTGTGATGGCTACTGCTTTTAGATTAGTATAATACAGATAGCTGTTGTAGTGCATGATAGAGGTGTGTGCCTCAACATATGAAGTGGAGGAACTGTACAGAAGACCGGTGCGACTAGGCAGTCGCTGTAGCCGCTTGTTTGTTTAAACAACCATTACGCCTGTGCAACAGATACGCAACAATGCAAAATCACAAAGTCCAGCGAAATGAAGCGAACTGAGTGAGGAGGCAAGCAAAGCAGGGTCGAGGCGTTTGAGGAGGTTGATCGCCCTACAGCCAAGAGGGAGGAACGTTCTCTTTCACACCAATAAATGAACAACTTTTACAGCATGCCACCAAACAGTAGGACAAATAACTAAGTCCCAACGTACACCACAAGCCTTGTGAGGGTTCCCTGGGGACCCGAACAATGTGAGCAAGCACTGCCTAGTGGTTACAGTTGTTGGCTACCAGCCAAGTGAAGGCCGGATCGAAATGACAACCAGTAAGGTGAAACAAATATCGTTTAAAAATCGCCTAATGATGCGAGAAAAATAATATTATATATCTAGACACACGCTAGTGTGTCGCGCCAAGTTAGGCAACAAACACCACAACAAACATCACATTAATTCAATTGTCGAGGTTGTAAACCATTGTAGTGCGACGCCATTGCGTCAGTGTCTTATATCTTGAAGCATAGTTGGGCACATTTCAGGTACTTGGGGAAAAATAATAATGCGGTACAAAAGTTTAAATTGTGTTGAAATCGAGAGCAATGACCCACCTGACAAAAATTAACTCGTGTTTGAATGCCAGCTATGCTGCTTTCAATGCAAAATCTGCCCCTCAATAACGTTGAAAATGTGTTACTAACTAGCTAGCTAGTCCGCTCATCCCCATGTTAAATCCCATAGGGTGATTATTCATCGATTCCCAGATAAGGGGAAGGCTTCCAGCTAAGAAATTGGACGAATGGGTGCACTACAATACGAACTACGTACCTTTTATGGTTTGGATCCTTGGGGCGTAACAGGGATGGCGTGGGAGGGCGCGTAAGTACGAAAATATTGTTATAACCATTGTTAGTATTGTCGGCATCGTCTCTCATTGGACGGCCAAAGTTCTGACAATGAGAAGGTGTATACTGACGCGCGTGCTTAGACACACACTAGTGTATCACGATAGATCTAAACAACGTTGCAAAGAAATTGTATTCACGTTCAATTCACCAAGTGTAAAAACAAAGCAAAATAAACAAAGCCAAAAACTTGTGAAGAGGCCACAAAGTTGAGAGTGGTTCGGCCCTTCAAAGGAGTGATATCAACACACCAAAACTAACTAAATACAGCAAATTACAAGAAAATTAAAACCAAACCAAAAGCCAATAAAGAGGTGAGTAAGTTGAGAATGGTTCGGCCTATAGGCAAAAGGTAGTAGCAAATTGTTGAAAACCAATTTTTTGTTGACATGGCACTTTATTACTCATCTGCACGGCAGTGGAGTTGAGTCAATACACAATTAAAAAAAAGAGTGATATATCAAAAACCAAAACTGATAAAAGGGGCCGCCAAGTTCCGAATGGTTCGGCCCTTCAAAGGAGTGATATCAACACACCAAAACATTCGCCAACTTAATCGCACCGAATAATACTTTGGACGTTAAATGAAAACTTGAACATTGCTACCGAAAATAGCAATGTTCTAGTTTTCATTTAACCTTCGAATTATTAAGCGGTGCCAATGAAAACCAATACCAATGAAAATCAAGGACCGCCCGCTAAGTTCAATAATTGTCACACTTCATTGTAACTTCATTGTAAGAAAGTCCTTATTTAACTCCTGCATTGTTGTTGCATGGCCATTAGCTTGGGCCTTAGGGCTTCGTCGGGCAGATGACCGGGTGCGGATAACGCTCGCTAAAACCCTTTAATTAGCTTTGGTACTTTCTTTAAAACCAGAGTTGAGCGTATTTCACGATGATGAGGATAAATACCTATGCGGCAAAACAGCTTGAAAATTGTTGGAAATGGGCAGTCTTTGTGCCCTGACATGCAATACTTGTATTTCAATCAAGTGCACGACCTGTATCAAGGTGATAAAAGTGCGTGAAGTTCGTTGATTTCAGCTGACTACTGACTACATTATACTGACTACTAAGTTCAATAATTGTCACACTTCATTGTAACTTCATTGTAAGAAAGTCATTATTTAACTCCTGCATTGTTGTTGCATGGCCACTAGCTTCGGACTTAGGGCTTCGTCGGTTAGATGAGCGGGTGCGGTTAACTCTCGCTAAACCCCTTTGACACTTTGACTAGCTTCGGGTTCTTCCACCCTTGTGGGTTTTGATTTAGATATAAATTACCTACCTTTTTAGCATTGAAGCAGACCTCGTCATGTGGCGGTGGGACCATAGTAACGGGCACCCTGGCTACGAGCTAGCTGCCCCAAAGTCAACGGTCTCGGTGTACTTGAAGCGACGGGGAACGAAGCGATGACGGATGAACGACGGTCGTTTCTGTGCTTGCTGGGGACCCAGCGCAATAATGGGTCGTCTTTCTCCCGCCCGTGGGCCTCTAGCCCATCCCGATTTAGTGTTAGAAGAAAAGGAGGATGTATCCAGCAGTTGCTGTATCGAGATACAACGAACGTAGCTCAGGAGGAGTGGTAGCCGGAAGACGATTGTTGGTGCTTACAGGTTCAGGGGCGAAGGATAAATCGCTAGAACAGAACAGGTAGCTGGATTCACCTTCATTGCTATGAAGAGATGGGGTTACTTGAGAGATGGACAAGGAACGACCCAGTGGGACCTTAGTAGCAGATGTGTATAGATTTGGAAGGCATGATGATGCAAATGAACGACGATTGGCAGTCGTTGCGGTCGTGATTACTTCTTCGATATCTTTTCTGTCCTTTCTCTTCTTTGTTTTATGATAGGCAGAAGGAGCACTCTTGGTCGATGATGGGACGAACTTTGGTGACAGCGAGCAGGGACAACCGTGATTCAATTTGAGAGTAGAATGAAGATAGGCGGTCCCTCGTAGGTAAGCTGAAATAAGAACGGAGTAAGCCTCTTGCAAACAAGATATTGGGTTGTGCTAGGGACCACTCTTGGGACGAACTTTGGTGACAGCTGGAAGGGACGACCTGATCTGGAATACCTGATGATGCAAATGAACGACGATTGGCGGTCTTTGCGGTCGTGATTACTTCTTTGATGTATTTTCTGTATTTTCTCTTCTTTGTTTTATGCTAGGCAGATGGAGTGCTCTTGGTTGATGATGGGACAAACTTTGGCGGCAGCTGGAAGGGATGAACGTGATTCCATTTGTGAGTAGAATGAAGATAGACGGTCGCTCGTTGGTGAGATGAAATAAGAACGGTGTAAGCCTCTTGCAAGAAAGATATTGGGATGAACTAGGGACCACAATGCGACCCAGTTAGTAGTGGAACGCATGTGAAAATTACCTTCACAAGCTAGAAAGCAAAAGGTGGGGGATAATAATGGTCCGGGCGAGCATTTCCTGATCACATCAGGGAAAGAAAATTGGAGAACGCCCAACGTACAAGGCGGACACTGGGTAAAATTTCGTCGTGGAACGTACTGACGATGGTAGGGTCGTGAAGGAGAAGGTGTGAACCGGTGGGGACCGAAGCCGCAAATCCAGATGTAGGCGGAGATGTCTAACGACGGACCGTCCTGAGGAGGAAGTGGTTAGCATGTGACACCCGGCAGCGATGAGAATGTGGTGAGGATAGACGAACGAGGCTCGTTTCCATGAACGAGGAGTCATTTTGTTCTTGTGGTACCCCTCCTGATGTAGAGGTCGTAGTGGTCGGGTTCGGTTTTTTTAGCTTCGTTTCTGAAAAAAAAAAAAGCAAATGAGAGGGAGAGACACCCATCCAGCACTCTTTTCTAATCAGCGTTCATCACCATAATCCAATCTTCCAACACACCAACACATGTTTCCAAAGTCAAGTCAAGCCATTCGACCAGTCCGTCCACTTGGTCTTCTACCAACCTCATCGCTTCGTGACCATTGAAGGTAATCCCGCTACCTGTTTTGCTGTAGCGGTTTTTCCTTCGCCCCTGAACCTGTAAGCGTCCATGATGATCTCTGATTCAACTTTCTTTGCTATCACGTGGTTACTATGTCTCGATACAGCGAACGCTAGATAACTTCCTGCTTTTAAGTCAGGGATCTGCCCAAAATCTCGAAACACACGATCTTGAAAGACAGAATCACGAACCCACATTCCCGAAAATCACAATCTCGAAAAACCTAAATCTCGAAAAACCAAACTCTCAAGCTCGAAAAATGAAACCCCGAATGCAAGAATCGCGTCAAAAATTTAAAATTTCACTGTTTAATATTTAAAATTCTTAAGTTCGTTAAAAAAAACTCCTATGTGATTTCACAAATAGTTAGTGTAGTGTGAAATTCCTCCTAGGCAGCCTTTCAAGCTTTCCGGAATACCCACTGCATGTTGCACAAGCTTAATTTCCATTTTAAAGCAGAAATTTATATGCTTAATTTCTCCGCCCCGTCTTTCAACATTTTTCACTCAAATTTGGTATATAAGCTTTGTGGGGCTTGGCGAACACATGTACCAACTTTCATTAATATCGAATTTGTCACATCGAATATCTGGAGTTGTGCTGGAATCGTGATTTTCATTTTTGGTTGAGGGTGGGGGAGTTATTTGGGCACGTCTACACGGTTCACTTTAGAGAGTAAACCACTTGTCCTAGAAAACTCGCTTTAAGCTTGCTCTGAACGGTCGGTTTTATTGTTGTATGCTGTTTTAAACATAGTTATTAGGTAAACGCCAGCCTCAATGTGTAGGCTGAGGTTGAAAAAGCTGCACACAATGATGGTGAGCCAACAACTAACGCACACTTTGAGGAATCGTGAAGAGGCAGCATTATCGAATAAAGGCCACTGACTTCACTCATTGTCTGCTCTATGTAGTGGGCAGATAACCCAGTTGGCTTCAGTTCCCTAAAGTTCAACAGAACAACAAACAAGGTACTGAAAAAGGCTGCAGACAAACCAACTTTCAACATAAGGTCTTGCACTGAATGAGCCAGCGAAGTGTCAGAAAAAAATACTCTTTCCTTTCTTTTTGCACTCCTGCCCCGAATGCTTAAAAGCACATTCTGCTTGCTTTATAACAGCCACGCGCAGATCGCTCTCCATGCATGTTACCATCGCCATGGTCAATTGCGTTTCTCGCAATGAGGAACGCAGCTACTATCTCAGTTGGCTTTGGGAAGAGTATGCAAAACAGCATCAAGTTAAAGATTGCGTCATCACAAACCGGAAAGATTTTCGTATTCTTACGAGCTCGCAAGACCACTTTGAATTTGAAAATCGCCAAACTCTTTCGCCACTACGCCATTACCGCTTCACCTTTAAATGGACGTAGGACGGTCCCTATCTAAGCTAAACAGCTTTAGCTAGGATTGAAGGAAATTATAATAGATTCCCACCTTTCAGAAAAGCATAAGCATGTTCATTTCGGGCTGTTAGGAAGAACGTAAGACCACTTCGAAAACGAAAATCATCATACTCTTTTGCCACTACGCCTTACCCCTTCACCTTTAAATGGGCGTAGGACGGTCCCTATCTAAAATTAAACAATTTTGGTTAGGATTGATCGAGAGAAGAGATCCCTATCTTTCAGAAAATTCGAATCATGTCCATTTCGGGCTATTTAGAAGTCTCGCAAGAGCACTTTGAAACTGAAGGTCACTAAAACAACCAATTGAACAAAGGCGTGCTCATGCAAATTAAGGGGGTAAACTTGAAATACGATTTTGGGGTTCAAGGATTGCTTTTACCTAAAAGACGTATACCACATTTCTTGACCAGAATTGTGTGCTGAAAATGTTTCCTTCATATAGTGCTTTTAAAATATTAAGATTTATGGAGATATTTTGTTTTGGCAGCCATTTTCCAAGGTGACGGCCATGCAAACGTGTTTTCAATGGGTTTCTACAGGGTGTCAGAAAAGTCATGGTCATAACTTACATGGTATGTAGTACTCATCTAGACGAACAAAAAAGTCCATATAAACATAGGTCCGGAATCGACCGGTTTCCAAGATCCAGTGACCTTTGTCCCACAAAAACACACGCATTTTCAGCCAACATTCAGGGGCAGCGAGCTAAATTCAGAAACATAAAAAACAATGTGTCTTAAAGACAAGTGAAATAATCCCCAGCCTGGAAATAAGCGGTGGTGTTTACCCTCTTTACCTCAAAGTGGTAGAAGCGTCTTCTTAGTATTTTGTAAGAAAGCCAGTTCACACAACAAGACACTGCGCTCTTTTGGGATTCACTCTACTACATTCAGCGTGCCACACCATGCTGGCACCCGCTGGAGGCTTAAAAATAAGTAATGTTTAAGCAATGCGAAATGCTGAGTATTTGCCCCGCAAGAGACGAATTTAGTTCTGTGAAGTCACAGAGGCCAATAACTTTACCCGAGAAGCGTGCGGCACGAGCGGATCGAGAGACCACTACCACCAACTCGCTTGCTCGCTGCTGCTCCCGCTGCCTGCTCTCGGATCAAGTGACTGCCCCCTGTGTGTGAAGTCAGTGGTGTGAGGACATATCAACCCATGATCCATTCATGATAAGTCAGGTTTTTCCTGAAAAACCTACAAAACGAAAACTCACTGGAAACAAAATTATGGGAACGTAAGGAGTTATTGGTTGAACCCTGAAAAGATGTAGGGCGATTCTCCACGACATCACAACAGGTGTTCAACGTGGCCGCCATTTGCCTAGATGCATGCCTCCGCTCTTCTGCTAAGGGATGCACGGATTCTCTCGCATAGTCCTTGGTTTTGCCTCACTTGCTGAAATGCAGCTTCAACTTGTTGTCGCAGTTGTGCCTCGGTTTCAATGTTTCTTGAATACACGAGTCCCTTCACGTAGCCCCAGATGCAAAAGTCCAATGGTTTCAGGTCTGGTGATCGGGGAGGCCATGGACGTGCGGCCCTATGAGAACATCCCCTATGATACCAGCCCACACATTGATGGAGAACCGACGCTGATGCCGTGATTGCAGGATAGTGTGGGGATTTCCATCAGCCTAAACGTGGGTATTATGGAAGTTGACAATTCCATCACGAGTAAATCCAGCTTCATCAGTAAATAACACATTATGCAGGAAGAGAGGGTTAGCAGTGCAATGCTGATGCAGCCACTGGCAGAATTCCGCCCGTGCCGGATAGTCGTTTTCGTCTAGGGCTTGCACTCTCTGCAGGTGGTAAGGACGCAGCAATTGTTTATGGAGGATTCTCCAGATAACATCATGGTTTACATTTCCTGCTGCGGCAATCCGCCGTGTGCTCGTTCCCGTGTCCTCGTCAACTTTCTGTAGCACTCGCTCTACGAGTTCAGGAGTTCAGACCGTTCTTGGTCTTCCCTCTCGTGGAGCGACCTCGAATGAGCCACGCTCACACAGACGTAAGAGGATCCTTGCAAACATACGATGGTCTGGATGCCTTCTGTTTAGATAGGTCTCAGCATACAACCATGCAGCATCCGCTGCGTTTCCATTGGCCTGGCCATACATGAAATGCATGTTGGCCATCTCTTGATTTGTATGGTTAACAGCCATTGTGCTCTGGCAATACGTACAAACACATAACCAGACACTGTAATTGTGAGATGTACTTGTGCTCAACACATGGGGAATGTCTGGGCACAGCTCATGAAGTGGGGATTTTTCACTTGTCCTTAAGAGACATTGTTTTTTATGTTTCTGAATTTAGCTCGCTGCCCCTGAATGTTGGCTGAAAATGCATGTGTTTTTTGTGGGACAAAGGTCACTGGATCTGGGAAACCGGTCGATTCCGGACCTTTTTTGTTCGTCTGGATGAGTACTACATACCATGTAAGTTATGACCATGACTTTTCTGACACCCTGTATGAAAAATTGATCACGAGGGTCCACATTGCACGTGTGCCAAGTTTCATTCTTTGGGCCAAATGTGAACTATTTTCTTGCCAAGACACTTTACTAGCATACAAAAATTAAATTGGCTACTATACGTACTATAAGAGCCTAGAGATAGTGCTACTGTTTTCTATTCGGGCATCTCAGTTATTAAACGAGAAATGGGAATAATAAAATGTACTTTTTGTCTCTATTAAATTCGACTGTTTAGTGGCAAAAATCTATTTCAAATTTTGCGGTAATGAATTATAACACGATTCTCTAGTTCATGTGTTATAATGTATTATTTTTTTTTGTCTCTATTAAATTCGACTGTTCAGTGGCAAAAATCTATTTCATATTTTGTGGTAATGAATATAACACGATTCTCCAGTTCATGTTTTATAATATATGTATGTTTTGTCTCTATTAAATTCGA
>JAHWFP010219950.1:0-25596 GCA_023313725.1 Lithobius niger | reverse complement strand
AATCTCCCAGTTAGTCTACAGAATTGCAACAGTCAATCAGAAGCAGCGGTCAATCAAATCTCCCAGTTAGTCTACAGAATTACAACAGTTGATCAGAAACAGCGGTCAATCAAATCTCCCGGTTAGTCTTCAGAATTGCAACGGTCAATCAGAAGCAGCGGTCAATCAAATTCCCTAGTTAGTCTACAGAATTGCAACAGTCAATCAGAAGCAGCGGTCAATCAAATCTCCCAGCTAGTCTACAGAATTGCGACAGTCATTCAGCAGTCAATCAAATCTCCCAGTTAGTCTGCAGAATTGCAACTGACAATCAGAAGCAGCGGTCAATCAAATCTCCCAGTTGTAGAAAAATTACTACAACAATAGTAGTTTGTTTTGAGTTGACAGTCACCCTTTCCCCACTCTTGACTTAGCACTGGTGAGGTCTTCATTCAACATCCCTCGTGACGTACACAATCGTTTTTCACATCCTCAAACGCTTTTAAAACTGTTTTTAAAGTTAGCTGGTTGTGGGATTTGATTGGGTAATCTCTAACCACTAGGCTGTGCTTGTTCAGGTTGTTCGGGGTCCCTGGGGAACCCTCACAAGGTTTGTGGTGTGCGTTGGGACTTAGTTATTTTCATTCTGTTTGGTGAAATACTCTAAAAGTCGTTCGTTGTTCGCCCGCACTTTGCTTTGCTTGCTTCATTTTTCATGATGTTTGCTTTTCGTAGCAGCTTTTAGTGATTTTTGCTTTGTTTCGTAAGTGTTGCGAAAGCATAACGGTTGTTTAAACAATAAAAAACAAAAGAAAAACAAAGAAATGTTCTGACAAGGTGCGGTACAAAGGATAGCACGTGGTAGGAAAACGAAGGAAGTTCTGCATAAAAAGCTTACCGTGATAAACGACGATGCTTTCTGGAGAACGATGCAGACTACTTTTTCCGAATTTCATTATCAACACTCCTGCAGGATTTCGTATGCAAGGGTGCTAACTGAAGGCTCCCGCCACACTATAACGACGGATCCAAGATATCAAAGAACAAAGCTAATCCAACACGTCGGTCTTAAAAGCTTTTTTTTTTGCCAAGTTGCGTGTCTGGTCAGTTTAAGCCTTCGTATTCAACTTGCACGCCACCTGATGTTGGGCTCATAAATGAACAGTGGCGCACCCAGGGGGAAACAAGCACCCCTTTCCGCCCCCCCCCCCGGGCGAAATTAAGACTAATATTTGGCACAAGTAGACAAATAAGGCATTTATTGCAGTTGAAAAAATCTGAAAATTAGCATTTTAAACATTTCAAAGGTGCTAAAATTGCTAGAAATGAGTTGCTAACGACTTAAACAACCCTTTCCTTCTTCCCCCAACCATGTGCTGGGACTGGCTGACAGTAGTTCCGTTGTACCACGACACAGATGACCTATTGCTGTCGCACTTTTCGTCTCCCCTTCCCCTCTTCCTAAGAAGAATTTTAACTTAGGATTGTTTTACCTGATTGTCGCCATTTCTTTCACGTTCAAATCCCCTCCTCTGTCTTTCCCCCTCCCATGCGTTTTCAACCCCTCATCGTAGTCCCGCCTTCCCCTTTCAATCCACCCAAAGGAAAAACTTAATTAAAACCATAAAAATCAACCCCCCAAAAAAGACATTCCTTGAAATCCAGAATATGTCTTGAAGAATCCTTTCCAAACCTAGAAATAAAAAACAGAATATGTAATGAAAAACAAAAACTTCTGGGGCTCAGCGTCGGGTTAGGGGGTGGGGGGATGGGGACCAGGGGTAATCGTCTAACTGGAAAATCACATAATTGGAAGAACGTATACAGTATAACAACAGTACAAAGGAAAATGTATCTAACACGAAATTCGTACAATGGAAAATCGTCTAATGACCCTGCCTCGGGGTGGGGGGGGGATTGAGGCTTAATGGCGCGTCGAAAGCTCGGTCATTAGCGCCAACCTCAGTCACAGTGCAGTGGTCCGGGTTGCCACTGCACCACACATTACAGAGATGTTATTCAAACCCATAATCTAAATCTTGTCATACATCTGTAACTCTTGCAAAAATTGAAAAACACCGGACAGGAGGACAGACTTATCCCCCAATTGACGAGCAATGCCATCCATTATACGATTATCCATTATACGATATTCCGTTTATATGATTTTCCAGATTATTTATTTAGGCAAATATTAGACAATTATCCCATTACCCGTTTTTACAGTTAGACTTTCGTCCGACGCCCCGGGGAGGTTAGAGGTTGGAAGTTACAGGGTTTTCCCAGGCGCCATCACTGGTAAAACCTCATGGCACCAGTGTCATTCGTTCAAATGGTACATGTGTCCTTTCCTTCCGAAGTGCGAACCTGCCCACCTACTCCTCCCTCCCCCCATCCCCACCTTCGTTCGTTGATCCCTTAACTTAATTGTTGGACCCCATTTTGAATTCCAATTTTTTTCTCTTCACTCCCAACCTAAATTCATGGGAACAGTACTTCACGGAAACAGTACTTCTTAAGTTGCAGAGGCTGTTAACACGTACGGCAAGATGCTACACGAAGCCAACACTTCGCGGTGCACCTTGCCGTTACATAGATTGCTGTACGGTCGTCCAATTACTCCTAAAACGGAAATTGACCGAGCGCCAACAGCTATGCAGGGAGCGAATCCAACAGCTCAAACCAGTTCGATCCTGTCAGTTGCACGCGCTTGTGAAATGACGTAAATCCTTGTTGGGTTGGGTATTCATCAGACGAGTCTAAAGGCCGACGGTCTGAGCTCTGGGAGGGCAGTTGGTGTTTGGTGTTGCAACCGAACAGTTGGAATTCTAGTGAAAATCAGGGTCGGCACAAGTTAGAGCCTTGCTGCCGATGCCTAATAATACGTTATGTTGTGTGCATAGTCCCAGGAGGGAGTGAATAAGGATTGAGGAAACTAATCGTCCACTCCCTTAGCATCTTACAAAGTTATTGGCAACTGTACCGCAGATAGCATAACCTTGCCAACGGTGGCATTGTCAGTTTACTTGGACTTTTAGCCGTAGAAACGTCTGGCTCCTGTTAGGCCAAATGCTTGCGAGTTGTATACAAGACTGATGCGGTCTGATTTTGAAAGGAGAGTGCCGGGGGTTGCTGGGCTTTCTTACCGCACCTATTATTCAGTTGCTTTGATGTCTAGGATCATCAAAGTTTGTCAGGACATCTTGTGTAAGGCGAGAAGGTTCTAAATACCCTTGTAATTTATCGGATAAACAAAGAAGGAATGTAGAAAGTTTAAACGGTGTGTCCCTTCTCTGGAATAATAGGTTTCACCTGATACGTGCGACAGAATACTAGTTTGGCTACTAGAACAGGCAACCCGTTATTCTAGAAATTATAGTCGTTACATCACACAGTAACGATTATGGCCAGGTTAGGATTAAAGGTCTCACCCCCCCCCCCCCCCCCCCAAAACTCTTTTTCTTTTTTTTTATATCCGTAAATATGGGGGGGGGGGGGGGCACAATCGCCCTTTTGAAACACTGAAATACACTAAAAAAGTAGTTTTGTGCTGTTGGACAAAACAATCGTAGAATACTAAGAAATATGGACAACGCTTAGGCATAATTTTGAACCAAAAAGGGAAAACTAAACCTAAATTGTTTTGTTTGGATAAGCGTTGGGTTCGAATTAAGCTTAACAACACTATCGAATGAAAAATTATACCAAGATTTGTACACCCAACGGCTTATAGAATCTAACAAGAATTTTACTGTAATCTTAATCAACCAGAAACCAAAAATGGTATAAAGAAATCCCCCCTCCCCCTTCCCCCAAGTTTCCAAAAACGGTCAACTTTAGAAAGTATTGATATCATTAGTCCAAGAACATCGGTCGTAGTTAACCCGACAAACTTGGCGCATTGCCTTCTTCTTTCATTGTAATGTTTACATTTTATGATTTATAAATCGAATGTAGTGCACCCTGCCCGGTGAAAATAAGGCCTTTGTTCTACCCTCTGACAACATCAACGAGTTGAGTGCGTCGCTAGAGGCAACTTGCCATAATTAATTAATTATACCTACCACTGTTTTATCATGGTTTTTATTTAGAGAAGGCCTTATTCCTAGACTAATCTGGATTTGATTTAATTTTGGTTTTGGATATGCAAAGTTTTCTCTAGTGTGAAGTATTTGCCCCAATATGCTGCAACCTCCCAAAGTTACAGTTTAAAATCCACAGACGGTCTGCCAGCGAAACTCCTGATGTTCTCAATGTCTTCAACATTATGAGCAGGGAGCTTGGATTATACGTAGCTTTGATAGGGTGAACCCACTAGTTGAACGCGTCTGAGCTAGAGCGCAGCTATTTCCCGTGGTAAAGTATACACGAACGAGATTCAGTTGATGACGTTTTTGCTGCCAAACCAATCCTCGAAGCAGACGACGCTTGGTTTTTCGAAACCAACAAAAAGTTTTGTTTCAACTAGCGAGTAGTTTTTAACGAAATTAATGAATAATTGTGAAATAACTGGATCATTCAATCTTTGCTGAACGTTAAAATACACATTGGTAAAACAAAACGACAAATTCTTACCATCTTACCCAAGACGAGATAGCTGACGTCGTTGCGTAGAAACCAAAACAATGGCATGCTTTACGATGATCGCTTGTGGCGGTTCTCTCCGTTGCTATTTCAGTCGCATTGTCGAATTGAATACTGGTAGGTTAATGCACTTTAAAACAATTTACACAATTGCAGCGGTCCGGCTTACGTTTGATGATGAGTACTCGTTCGTTTATTAGTCCAATTTTGTGTCGATTCATCAGCAAAATCAAAAGCCAATGAGATGCAAGAATCGGTAAAATGGCGCGAAAATGGGAGCAGACACGTCAGACGCGTTTGAAGCAGCAAAATCTCGCACGGTTTCTCGCGGCAAAGCGTAATAGTAAGTGGGGCCACCCTACCAAAGCTACGTATAATCCAAGCTCCCTGATTATGGGTATGTTTAACTGAGGGCTGCGGAGGTAAAAAAGATTTCCAACTTAGCTTGTAAGTTTTAAGACGGTATAACATCGAATAACAGTGAGTAGAGGTTGCCTCCTTTGGTTTCTTCATTTCTGAAAATCTCAAGCCCAGATCGATTCTTACCTGTATGCATTTTACGTGTAAAAAATAAAGTGGCTGCACTTAAAGATCCAGAGATGGCGTTAATTTTTTTTTGGCTCAGTCGTGTCATACGAAGGATGTCATATTTCCAAAAGAAGTATTGTTTAAAATAATATAAAGTCCTTCTTTATCTGTCTTATGTTCGACTGCTTAGTGGGAAAAATATATTATTATTATTATTTAACATGTGTTTACTTCCAGCTTGTACTCTAATTCTAAGCTATCAACTGTTAAACGACTTGATACTATAGTTGCTGATAGGTCCCATTGGAACGAAAAAGTTTTGTCGCTGGACTTAGTGTTTTAGCTTGATTGTGTAGGTGAGGGTTAGGCGCAACGGTTGTTTAAACAAATAACATCTTGAGACGTTTATCGGTATGAATAACTGGAAAGCTGCCAATGGACAAAAGATTTACAACTTAGTTTTTAATATTGAATAACAGTGAGTAGAGGTTACTGCATTCGGTTTTTCCATTTCTCAAAATCTCAAGCGCAGATCGATTCTTATGCTGCATGCATTTTGCATATTAAAATCAAGGCCCGCTGAGATAGTAGCTGCGTTCCTCGCTCCACGCTCCAGACCCGTCAGCTCTGTGCTCTTCCGGTATTAGTTAATGACAGACACGCCAGGATCGTCCAGTACCGTACGGCATGAGGATCGGTTTCTGAACAAAATTTATGCTTTAAACTTTAAACACGTAAAGGTAACGATCAAATTGTGAGATCTGGCGCATATTGAGGGCTTTTCACGCATTCAATTAGTCCAGATACAAATTCCTGTGGTTTCTCAATCCGTACGGTACTGGACGACTCCTAGCGTGTCTGTCACTAAACAGAAGCAAGTTGACCGGCCTGGAGTGGCGCGCAGCTACTATCTCAGCTGGTCTTGATTAAAATTAAACTGGTTGCCTTAAAGGCCCAGAGATGGCGTGAATGTTTTCTGCTCAGTCATCTCGTAAGAAATAAATTTCCAAAAGAAGTATCATTAAATAATTTATATGATTTTTGTCTGTCTTGAAGTTCGACTGTTTAGTGGCAAAGATGGATTTCAAACTGGCAGAGATGAATGTACCTCGTGTTTCATTAAATATTTTTTAACCTGCCAGATAATTTATTTTATAATTTGTGCATTCTGAGTTTCAGTCGCCCCTATAACTTTGACTCGTTCGTTGAATCAGTATTACAGGCAGGATAGCTCCAAACACGCATGCCCCGCAATTTTTGAGGCTCATTATTAGAGCTTATAGCTAAGTTGAAATTAGTTTTACGGTTCAGTCCCAGTGTGTATTGTTTCCTCGCCGTGATGAAGAAATTCGCTAAATAGTTGATTACATGCATTTTGCAGTGCTGCGTATAGAGCAGTGACACGACGTAGTATTATTGTATATAACTCTATGCTGGAGCCTTAATGGGTTAGCTGCAAGGGGCACTGCAGAGAGAAACAGAAGGGCGTCATACTGAAGCCGATGCTGTGAAGAGTGATTTCTTAGACCTAAAGCGCGCGATTTTTGTTGTTGGAGAAAACAACGTTATTTTAAGCCTAAGAAATCCGCTCTTCCGTTGTTTTCCCTCCATTTTAACGTAGTGCACCTTGTAGTTATGCCCTCCAAAACCCATACTGGTGCCAATATGGCGGCAAATGTCACTGCTCTATAGCGGACGCATCTCTTATTCCCATTTCGTCGATTTTCCTCAATTTGAATCCAAGCGCTATCAGCTGTTAGACGACGTTACGATAGTTGCTGATAGCTCCCATAGCAAAGTGAGGTATTTCTTGCAAGGTTTTGTTAACACATGAGTTATACACTTGGAACGAAAACGTTCATGATGTTGGGCCTGATGGATGAATAAGTCCGGGCTTAAACCATGGAGATATAAGTAGCAGTGATTAAAACTTTACAACTTCCGTTCATTTCGTATAAGAAACTTTACAACAATAGTAGTTAGCTTTGACGTATAGAGTCGCTCATTCGTCTCCTGACTAAAGGCCTCTCCAGACAGAAGAAAATTTCGTGCGAAGCTATGCGTAACTACGTGCCTACAAGGTCAACATTGCAGCAATCGTGTGGTTGGTATTGAGTTAAGGACGAATATTGAAGTCTTTTTTACACCATACTACGTCGGCGTGCAGCCGCGAGCAGCCAGTCTGGTTAGGGCTTTAGGCTAGGAAAGGTCATCTTTTAAAGCCCACGTGTACGCTCGCATCTCTTTTGGAACATCAGACGTTTTTTACAATATTTATGTTTAACCTTAGCCGATCGTGGGGTTTGATGCGGCATTCACTTGGCGGGTAGCCGATCGTTCTGAAGACTGGGCCTTGCATGTTCACCCTTACAATGTTTGTGGTTCAAGTTGGGACTTACTTCTTTTTCCATTTGTTTGGTGGTATGATGTAAAAGTCGTTGGTTTGTTGATGCGCAAGAGACAGTTGCTTCTTGTTGGCTGGAGGCAGACCAAACTCTTCCTCGCCTTTGCTTTGCTTGCCTAACTCCTCACAAAGTCCACCTATTGTCGTAGACTTAGTGATTTAAACTTGATTGAGTAGGTGTTGCTTAAACAAACAACAACTTGAGACATTTGTGGATATGTTTAACTAGAAAGCTGCGGACGGACAAAAAATTCGAACTATAATATCGGACGATAATATCGAAAAACAGTGAGTCGAGGTTACCTCCTTCGGTTTCTCCCTTTCTCAAAATCTCAAGCCCTCATTGATTCTTGCTCCACGTATTTTGCGTATAATGCTTATCCTAATAAAAATTAAATTGACTGCCCTTAAGGGCCCAGAGATGGTGTAAATGTTTTATGCTCAATCATCATAAGAAATACATTTCCAAAAGAAGTATCATTGGAATGATATTTATTATTTATTTCTGTCTTACGTTCGACTCTTTAGTGGCAAAAATGTATTTCAAAGTGGCAGAAATGAATGTGCCTCGTTTTTCATTATACATTTTTTAACATACCAGGTAATTTATTTAAAATATGTGCGTTGTAAGGTTCATTCGCCCCCATAAACTGATTCTTTCGCGTAAACTGCAATCTGGATGATTGCTCTGTGCGTGCCACACAGTTTACAATTTTTGAGGCTCATTGATAAAGCTCATAGCTAAATCAAAATCAGTTTTACCATTGGGACCTGGTACGTACCAGTGCTTGCTTTAGCACTGCTTTATCTCGCATTGCTAAAGCAAGTTGCTAAAACGCTGTGTCTTTTCCCTACAATTTAGTTGTAATTTGCAGTGCTTCTCTTTTCCTAGTTTCGTGCCGCGGTAAAGACATCCATGCAGCAATAAAAAAGGCGCTAGCTCTGCTGCGGAAACAAGATGGCTGCTTCCTATTGATAAAACATTTGATCATCTACAACAAATACGGAGCCGTTTTTATAGTTGTGCTTGATTAAACTGAAACCACTACAAAGCTGCAATACGTAAAAGGTAATAAATTCACAGCCATATAATTCTATTGATTCATTTCAATAGCCAATAAAACCTTCCCGATAACACTTTTCAGCGACTTGGAGCAATTAAGGCAATCGCACAGAGATGGCAGTGGCCATTATTTAGCGGTCCGTTAGGTAGCTGTCTGTTACTAATCCTCCAAGGAGCTGTTTCTTTTGATCGTCTAGCGCTAGTGATGTATGTGTGACGTACCCATTTAGAGAAATGCTCCAGGTGTTTCACTACTGCAACAAAAAGAAACTCACGGTCCACTAGTAGCCTTGCTCATGTCTTTCACTTAACATGTGTTTACTTCATGTTTGTACCCCAAGCTATCAGCTGTTAGAGGACGTTACCAATGTTGCTTACATCACCCATACCTAAGTGAGGCATTCTTACAAGGTTTTGTTAACATACGAGTTATAGCCTTGGAACAAAAAAAGTTAATTATGTTGTGCATAACGGATGAACATGTCCGGGCTGAAACCGAGGAGATGTAAGTGGCAATGCTTAAAACTTTACAACTGTTTATGTATAACCTTAGCCGGTCGTGGGGCTCGATACGGTATTCAGTTGGCTGGTAACCAACCACTCTAACCACTGGGTTGTAATTGGGGGGGGGGGGGGATTGAGGCTTAATGGCTAAATGGTTGTAATTGCTCCTGCTGTTTGGGTTCCCTGCTGAACCCTTACAATGTTTGTAGTACTCGTTGGGACTTACTTCTTTTTCCATCTGTTTGGTGGTAGGCTGTAAAAAGTCGTTCGTTTGTTGATGCGCATATGAGAAAGTTTCTTCTTCTTGGCTGCAGTCAGACCAAACTCTTCCTTGACTGTGCTTTGCTTGCTTCATTCCGGACAACGTTCACTTATTGTCGTAGACTTAGTGATTTAGCATGGTTGTGTGGGTGTTGCGCAGGCTTACTGGTTGTTTAAACAAACTATAACAAGGTACAAAGGATAGCACATGATAGGAAACATAGGAAGTGTTCTGTAAAGGCTAGGCGTGATAAATGGCGATACTTTCAGGTGAACGATGTAGATTACTTTTTCCGAATTCCACTATCTACATTCGTAGGTTTCGATCAGGGTGCTAAATAAAAGCTAACTTAGATCTGTTGCTTTCATCTGGCGGCTAATTTTGTTTCGTTTGGGCTTGAATTGAATTTTTTATGCAAAATCTTTGTTTGATTGAATTGACCACGTAGGAACATCTTACAGCTGCTGGTAAATTTTGAATTTTGAAGTTGCACATCAAACTGGAAATTTGCAGCTAGTGATGTTGATTTTTGCTTTTGTCGCGTTGTTAGCAGCACTCCAGACAACACTCTGCCCGAGAAAATAACAGGAAACATGCATGGTTAAAAACGAGGAATCACTTTACCCCACATACAACTATAACTGACACATGTTGTCATCGTGACACAATTTAAAATTGACCAGGTCAATTCCCGGCACGAGTAACTAATACGCAACGTTTTTGCCGGCACGGCACGATTATAAAAAAAAAAACCCACTGTTGGGTTACGGATAACGAAGACAATTTTTGCGACAGTTATACAGCTCGCTCACGCTGTGTATTAATTTATTAACATTTTAGAGGTTCAATTTATCGGGCGCTTTACGGACTCGTTTGGGGCGACCCGAAACTGCTGTTGGCTTTTCGGTTTCCGTTTCGGTTTCCGTAACTAGTGAAATTATCGCTTTGCGTTTGCCAAAACGCTTCTTAGTGGGCTTTCGCGTTATAACGGTCGCTAATGGCAACACTCCACTTGCTGTTTTTCTAATTTCCGATTGGGGGGGGGGGGGGTGAGATTGAGGCTTAATGGCGCGTCGACAACTTGGTCATTAGCGCCAACCTCAGTCACAGTGCAGTGGTCCGGGTTGCCACTGCACCACACATTACAGAGATGTTATTTAAACCCCTAATCTAAATCTTGTCCGATTGGGGCGCTATCGTCTTCAAACAAAGTGGATCGAACAGAATCGGAAGCTACGTTGCCTGACTCAACCACTGAGGCCGACATAGGGGACAAACGATGTTGAACGTGACAATCCGCCTTGGGTGATTGTTTCTTTCCAATCTCGGCTGATTGCTCCATATTTGGTGTCATTTTGGAAGTTGCCTTACGCGTCAAAAAAGCAGGATGACGGGAACCAAAAGATTTACGGCTTCTATTTGCTTTACGCAAAATCAACTCGTGACTGGCTTTTCCGTGCGTGCTAACGCCCAAAGAGTGCCTATTTTTCAATTTGTCACGTTGTTAGTGATTAACGGGATTATTATTCATAACTGAATTTGATGAATTTTGCGCTGGAAATGACAACCTGTTGGCTTGAATTACAGCGTCCTCGATCATGTGATTACATAAGTGTTCCCGGTGTTTACAAATTTGAATATTTCCCTCGGTTAGGACATAATAAACTTCATGAGACAATATTTTATTTATCGTCCCAGGTAACCATATTTTATCTGAAGTCATTTGAGTGGTAGCGCAGAGTGCGATTCGGGAAGATTCTACATATGCGTTAACACTGTCCTGAATTCCGAGACCATGGTGCCTTGCAGCTTTATAGACCCGTTTGAAATTTTTTACATAGACTTCAAGCGAACCCATTGACCCATAGCGAAATGCAGGGCCAGTTAGGTGCCTAGTGCTCTTTGACTTTAACCAATGTTGAAACAGGGCTGAGGTCCATTGAGCACTGTTGTCTGTAACTAAACAATCGATTAAACCATACTCTGGAATGTGGGTATTAAATATACCAATGATTTTCTCTGATGTTACTACATCAGAGAAAGTCAATCGTATATTTAACACCCACATTGCATAGTATGGCAAACGGTATTTTGCTATACGCATCTACCATTATTAAGAACATGAAGTGGGCATGGAATTTGGCGTTTGCTTTGAGAGGGTATTCCCAAGTGTGTTTTGGACCAGGAGTTTGATTCTCCTTAAATTCTTGGCAGTTAGCACAAGATTTGACTTTTATCTCTATAGCTGTGTCAATAGATGGCCACCAGATTTTAGCTCGCGCTAGACCTTTTAATTTCACAATCCCCAGGTGAGAACTGTGTAGGTCACGAAGCATTTGTCTTTGCAAAGCTGCGGGACGATCACTCGAAATCTCCAAAACAGTGTATTGGATTCTACAGTAATTTCAGTGCGTCGAATGAAATATGGTTGTAAATCTGGATCATCACAGTGACTGGGCCAGCCATGGTGAACATATCTGTAAACTTTGCACAGAATTGGGTCCTTACGACTTTCTGAAACCAGGGTTTCGTTTAAAACTGGTAAATTCGAAATGGTTTCTAAAGCTAAGATGTTGTATTGCTCCTCCGCCTCCTCAAATTCTTTAACATTGGGAAGTGAAAGTCGCGAGTAAGCATCCACAGTTACATTTTCTTTACCTGGAATATGTTGAAAATCACAAGAGTACCCGTTCAGAAGGACTGCCCAATGCTGAACCCTTGCTGCTGCCATTTGAGGTATACCTTTCTTAGGTCCATTTATCCATAAAAGGGCTTTCTGGTCAGATTTCAAGATAAATTTCTGGCCATAAACATACTCATGGAAGCGTTTTACTCCCCAAGCCACGCTCAAAGCTCCACGATCAAAATGGCTATAGCCCTGCTCCGCTTTTGAGAGCTTACGCAAAGCAAAAGTGATAGGTCTAGATTCACCATTTGGCATTATATGCATCAGGATGCAACCTACTCCATAGGGACTTGCGTCGCAGACTACTTGCGTTTCAGTTTCTTTTTGGGATCGTAATGAACCAGCACATTTGAATTAATAAAAAGTTCTTTACCTTTCTCCACAGCTTGGTCGCACTCTTTCCACCAAACCCATTTGACTTTAGGGCTTAACAGCCGGGTGACTGGGGCCAGGATGTAAGCCAAGTTGCGGAGGTATTTGGAATAATGATTCACAAAACCAAGAACGCTTTGAAGCTCCTGAATATTAGTTGGGTTGTGAGCTTTGGTGATAGCTTCGATTACCTCTGGCAACGTCTGCAAACCTTCAGCGTTTATCATGTGTCCCAGGTACTTTAATTCAGGGCACAACAGCTTACACGTATCGATACCAAGGTTAACAGCTGTATCTTGAAGCGCTGTCAAAAGCTGGTTCAACGATTCGTCGTGTTTTTGACCTTTTCCACTAACTAAAATGTCGTCATAAAATGGAAGACATTTTGGGAATTTTGCTCGTAATTTGAGCCATTACTCGCTGAAAAATTCCTGGACTTGAGGCCAGGCCTAAGGGCACTGAGCCATCTGAAAAGTCGTAGTGGGTGTTTATCGTTAAGGCAACTTGAAACTCCTTATCTAATTCAATTTGCAGGAATGAGACCCTGAGGTAGATAAGCCTGAAGGTGTCACTCCCTGCTAATTAACTAGCTAACTCAGCGACTGTGGGAACAGGATAGTGGTCAACCTCAAGTTGTGGGTTCACTGTGGTCTTGTAGTCACCAACCAAACGGATCTCTCCGTTAACTTTATGAACCACGACTATCGGAGTTGCCCACTCTGATGTCTCCACAGCCTCCAGGATACCCAGGCCCACTAAGTGCCTGATTTCCTGGTTCATTCGGTCTATCAAAGAGAGGGGTACGGGACATGTATGTCAGTAAACTGGTTTTGCGTCTGCCTTTAACTGAATTTTAGCATTGTAGTTTTTAAACTTTCCAAAACCAGGACGAAAAAGTTCCGGAAAGACTTCTTCAGTTTCTTTGGCGTTAACTGAAGGATGTTTAACTTTAACCTTTTTGACAGTTTTAACTTGGTTTTAGTAAGAATCATAATTAATTCGAAAAACTGATAATCAATCCTTACCAAACAAGGGTGATTTGTAATGCTCTGAGACCATGGTCTAACTTGGTCTACTTGGTCTAACCGTTAACTGTTGCCTTCAGGTTAACCGTATACACGGTTTTCTTTCTCCCCTCTGTGTACGAGTGAATAGAGTAAGGACTAATTTGCAAGGGTAAATTTGAAAAGTATTTGTTGTACCAGTCCATGGAAATAACAGTTCCATCTGCTCCAGAGTCGAGTTCCATAGTTAACTCGATCCCATTCAGAATGACTGGAATGGGCCACTTACAAATTTTCATTTGGTTAACGACAAGCTTATTAATTGTCATTAAAGGAATTGAACTTTGGTTGTCAATGTTTCTTATTCCCACGGTGTTGTTTTGTGAAACATAATCATCACCTGACTCGGAATCACTGTCGGTACTACTGTCAAATTTATTTAACAATCGGTTATCTTCAGAATCTGTTTCATTGTCAGCATTTTTGACTACGTGGTTCACCTTCTTCTTGTAGCTGTATTTGGTTTTACTTTTAGTTTTAGGAATATAACCCTGGCTTCGTTTTGAGTTTACTTTAGGAGGTTTAATGCTTCCACTACTCTTCCTACAGACAGCCTTAAGGTGCCCCTGAGTGTGGCAACGGCCACAAACGTAACCTTTAAATATAAATAGCAACAGAATTTCACGTGTCCGGCGTGGCCGCAGCAAAAACAAGTGATATCATAAGCTGTTTTATTTCTAAATTTTGACTTTATTACTCTGTGTAACTAAATTGACAGATTTAATAGTTGAACGAATTTCCAACTGATCCGCTTCTGCTGTCTCTAAGAGACAAAGCTAAAGCAACTGTGGCTTTTAAGTCTAGGGTTTCTTTTAACAGTTCCATTTGAATGCGTTCAGAACGGACCCCCCCCCCTCCCCCGATTAGCTTGTCCCTAATCATTTCGTTATTAATCTCCTTGATTTTATCAAAATCACAATGTTTTGGTAAGCATTTTTAAAGCTGAAACATAATCATTAATCGTTTCATCCACCTTTTGCGTTCTGCCAAAAACTTTACTCGTTCCGACACAACTGATAGCAACGGATCTATGTTATTAAGAATAGTTTTAACCAAAACGTCATATACGTTAATCACTAGAAACCTTTGGTGAAATAATGTTCAAAATCCTATTGAATATACTTTTTTCCGACTGAGGCCATTAAGACGTCAATTATGTAGGTATCTGCTACCTTTTTAGCTCGAAAGAAATAATTTATACGGTTAGAATACTTGACCCAAGTATCTGCTTCGGGATCGAATTCTGCATAAAGCCCTGATGATTTCCCAGACATATATGAGTCGGAATCGTTAACGTTTAGGTTTGAATTTAAACTTCCACTAGCAACGGCATTAACGGTGTTTGCAACATCACCATCCACAGGGATGGCCACAACGGGTGGCACAATTACCTCTCACGTAACTGGCATACATATGCCTTCAAAAGTATTTAGAGAATAAATAACTTTAACAATTAAAAAAAAATTAACTGATGCAACTCGAGACTACAAAAGTTACTTAACGACTAAGCCAAATTTATGAGTAGCCTACCTAGTTATAAATCACATTGCTTACCACAAATTTAACTTAAACAACAACAAACTAGGCTTTAAACACTAATTGTCGCATGCTTCTCAAGCAGTTTTAAAACAACACTGTAGGCCTAAGCAGGCTACTTGGCCAACCATGTTTCATAACTTAACATAGGTAAATAAAAAAAATTATTTAACTCACGACCAGCCAGGGTAGAGGCATGACTGCATTCGTTGAAAAGGCCTACTTTAGTTGCGTTTATTTTAGACTAGTCCGCTTTGTAGTGACGTCTGAGAAGTCTAGCCAATGCGTTACATTAGACACAACCGTTAACAAATTAAGCTTCGTCAACGCAATTGCCTCCCCCTGTTCAAGTATTAAGGTACGAATATTAACTATAATTAATTCGCACCACACACAGTACCACAACTCAAGCAATTCAATAAATACATTTTTAAGATTAAATTAATTCCCATCTGACACTAATTCTACTAGCCAAAATAGAATAAATTGCCAGTCTTACCGCAAATTCGGAGCACAGAAGTTGCGTAGGAGGGGAAAATAATTCAAATCTTAAATTAAGCTCTGCTGGGGTATCTTCTCGTTGCCATTCTGTAAAGTTCTACAGACTTAGACAAAATGCAAATTCTACCCCCAGCAGATCAGTAACGAGACTTACACTAGTGTAGGCAAGCAAAGGTGTGGCTGATGGTTTAGTGATTGCATTTGCTTTTATAACATTTACAGTCATGTGACTTAGCAGCGTCACATGTCGTATGGAAGTATAATCATATCAGTATGTTAATATCATTTATGACATCCCTATAGGCTAGATTAGAGTGTTAGGCTAGGTAAGGGTTAACAGTTATGGGTCTGAGTTGTGCTAAAGTGTGGTGCCACAAGTAACGACATCACACGTTCCAGTGATGATAACAGTGAATATAAAAAAAAACGGATTGTTCTACGATATGTTTTCTCGCTGGTTACACCCTTTCATTACATCTATGGTACTTGCATCCGTATGTCACGCGAACAACGGGATGCCGAATCCTGATGGCATTGCTTTGGTAATGGCGGCTTAATGAGCTTACTTGGATTTGAAGTCGTAGAAATGTCTGGCTCAAAGGCTAGACCAAAGGTTTGCGAGGTGCACACAATACCGAGAAGGTCTGACTTGGAAAGGAAGCGGGCGGGCTCGCTTTTTGGAAGCGTGTGTATTTGGACATTTTGTTGCTTTGATTTATATGATCCGTCATTAAAGTTTGGCCAAACCTTTTATTTACATCTTTTAACGTGAGAAGGATTTAAATGCCCTTGTAGATTATCGAATGCACAAAGAAGGCATGTTGATAGTTTAAAATAAATGATGCGCCCCTTCTCTGGAAAAGTAAGTAGGCTACAATACTAGTTTGGCTGCTAGAACAGTCTGACAAGCCCTTATTCCAGAACTGATAGTCATTGCATCATACTGAGTAATGGTTAGGTCCAGGTTAGGATAAAAGCCCTCAGACCCTCTACCTCCCTGACTCGTCCTTTATTTGATATCCCGTAAATACCGTACCCAAACAATGCAACTATAGAGCATCTTTCTCATCATGACAGAACACTTCCGATGCTAAAATATATCGCTGATACGTTTTATAGGCTGGTGTCAGGCCGAATGATGCAAGGTCAGCAGCCAAACCCCCTAGATCGCTGCATAAACATTGAGTTACCAGTGACATTAAAGCAAATTATTGTTTTCCTTGTTAATGACATTGCGGTTCCTCGTGGTGCTTCGGAGGGTTGACGTGCAGAGGGAAGGGGAGGAGGATTGAGGCTTAATGGCGTGCGCCGTGATTGAGGGTCAATTTTGCTAGGTAGGTTCAAACCAAAATTCTTGGATCTTTTGCGTGCCACAATCGACGGGAGCGCGATGTATAACAGGGTCGTTTTCTTCCCAAAAATATGTCGAGTGGGCTGAGGCCAGACTCGAACCTAGGACCTCCAGCATATGAGGTGGTCAAGCTACCCATTCGTCTACCCTGACCACCCTTCCCCCCTCTCCGATTGTAATCTTGCTATAGCGTCGCCAACGTTTATGTGACAGTTCATAACAGTTGGCACTGGCTGTATAGATATTGAAGAAAATCAGGATTGTCGGTTTCGCATCTTAAAAAATTAACTAGAGGAAACCCGTGCTACGCACAGCTGGTCTTGCATCTACCGTTTGTAACACTGGCACGGTTTGGTTGCACATGTGTACGTCCATGTTTCACCGTATTAAGTTTCTTCAATCCTAATTTTGTGCACACTGAACAACAAACGCTTTCATCGAATTAAGTTTGTTCAATCCAATGTTTGCCCACACTGGCTAACAAACGCAGATTTTCGTTCGCTTCGCTCACTCAATCAGCGCATTCCGTGATGCAAGTCAGTGGATGCACCG
The DNA here is from genome assembly GCA_023313725.1 of Lithobius niger. Taxonomy (NCBI): domain Eukaryota; kingdom Metazoa; phylum Arthropoda; class Chilopoda; order Lithobiomorpha; family Lithobiidae; genus Lithobius; species Lithobius niger. The sequence goes on along the minus strand of JAHWFP010219950.1, from coordinate 8,210 downwards.
TTTTAAAAATTGCGACGTCGATGCATTTTCCAGCATCGCTGTCTGGAAAAAATTGCGCTGGCTAATAAGTCCGTTGTACAGACGGGTGTTGACATTTTTGCTTTAAAAGTGGCTGTAGTGAGGATAATGTTCTGCTAAATGGTGTTTTGTTTTTTGGAGCATAGGTTTCAGAAGTGTTACCTTGAAGAAATAATTGCACGATATGAGGGTAAAATAAATAGAACTAACATAGGTGCATAATTTGGATTTGTCTATCAAAACTAAATGGGCACAAAATAAGTCCAAATTCATATTTTAGTGTGTTCAGGGTTTGATTTTTTTTGTTTTGCGCCATGGTATGTTGTGTTATATTGGATTCGATGTGTTTTTTCGTTTTTTTTTTTGTTTCTTTTTTTTTTGGGGGGGGGTTACCAGAGTTGTCTATGTCACCCATTGCCTGGAAGTTGAGAAGCCTAAGGACAGTAAACATTTTAAACAAACCATTTTTATTGTTCTGAAATGTCTTTGAAAATTGCATCAGTAAATTGTAGGGGTTTAAAAAATAATTTTAAGAGGAGAGATATATGTCATTGGTTGAAAAAAAATAAACACGATATTATATTTTTGCAAGAAACACACTCAACAAGTAATGAGGAAAAGCGGTGGAGAGCAGAGTGGGGTGCTGATACTTTTTTTTCTCATGGTTTAGGCAATAGCAGGGGTGTAGCAATTTTTCTTCAACATACTTTTAAATACAATGTTTCACAGCTTGAAACTGATAGTGAGGGCAGAATTTGTATCATAAAAATTAAGATTAACGACATTAGTTACATATTAGGTTCCATATATGGTCCAAATACTGATGACCCAAATTTCTTTACTACATTATTTGAAAAAATTTATGCGATTGCTGAGGGAGGAAATGTTATTTTAGGAGGGGATTGGAATGTACCACTGGATTATGCCAAAGATACAGTAAATTACAGAAGCAATAATAATACTAACGCAAATCAAGAAATAAAAAAAAACATGACTAAGTATGATCTTGTAGACATCTGGCTTAATTATAACCCAGATTCAAAAAGGTTTACATGGCATCGCTGTAATATAGCAGCAAGGTTGGATTACTTTCTGGTATCTAATTACACATTGCCATTACTTCCTAAGTGTGAAATAAATATAGCATACAAGTCGGATCATTCATTAATCAGTTTAGAACTTAATAATCTTCCAACTCGTGGACCTGGTTTTTGGAAATTTAATAATGAACTATTAAAAGATGAAGAGTTTGTAGAGCTTATTAAAGCTACAATTTGTGATACCGTCATTGAAAATAAAATAAATAACCTAAATGAACAAATAAGCTGGGAAATGATTAAGTTAAATGTACGAGGAAAAACCATTTCTTACGCAAGTTATAAGAAAAAAGTTAAAAAGAAAGATGAACAAAATTTGGAAGCCAAAATAAAAAAACTGGAAAATGAGAGAGCTATGAAACCCACAGATAAAAATATAAACAGTATATTAGAAGATTGTAAAATTGAACTGGAAAAATATCGAGAAAGAGTTATGGAAGGGGTTTTAGTAAGATCTAGAATAAACTGGTACACACAAGGTGAAAGGCCAACTAAATATTTTTGTAGCTTGGAGAAAAGAAATTATATAAATAAAACAATAACTACGTTGGAAACCGAGCAAGGTTTAATTTCACATCCAAAATTAATTTTAAAAGAAATGGAAAAATACTACACAATATTGTACTCAAACAATAAGCTAAAGACACAAACAGATCGACATGAAGTTATTAAAAACGCATTAACTTATGTTCACAAATTAACTGATGAAGAACGCAGTAGCTGTGAAGGGATAATTACAATAACAGAATGTTGGAATGTTTTAAAAAATATGAAGTCCAATAAAACACCTGGTTCTGATGGTTATACTAAAGAATTTTATATCACTTTTTGGGGTGAATTGAGTGTACATTTGAAAAATGCCCTAAATTATGCTTTGAAAATAGGAAGTTTATCTTCATCTCAAAAACATGGAACAATTATCTGCTTGCCAAAACCTGATGCAAACAGAAAATTAATGAAAAACTTGAGGCCTATTACATTGTTAAATGTGGACTACAAAATTTGTTCGGGATGCATTGCAAATAGAATTAAACGAGTTTTACCAAATGTTATAACTAAGGAGCAAAAAGGATTTATGAAAAATCGTTTTATCTCGGAAAATACAAGATTTATATTTGACTTAATAAACTATTGTGAGAAAAGTAAAATAAAAGCTTTATTAGTACAATTAGACTTTGAAAAAGCCTTTGATAGAGTTAACTGGGAATTTATTCAAGATGTATTGGAAAATATAAATTTTGGGGAGGTATTAAGAAGTTGGATTAGAGTATTTTATAATGGTATTGAAAGTTGTGTGATTAATAACGGTTTTTCATCTGGGACTTTCAAAATTATGCAGGGATTGAGACAAGGCGACCCTTTATCACCCTACCTGTTTATTTTAGGAGCACAAATTCTAACGGGTATGATTATGAATGATAAAGAAATTTCAGGAATCAAGTTGTGTGTAAATAATATAGAAACGGAACACAAATTAGGTCAATATGCAGATGATACTACACTAACTTTGGATGGGTCTGAAAAATCACTGAGGAGTTCTTTTAAATCACTGAAAGGTTTTGAAGAGATTTCCAATTTAAAGATAAATGAAAATAAATGCGCAGCAATGAGGATTGGCGTGGAAGAACAGCCTATATGCCAAGATTTAAAGTTGGACTGGAGTAAAGAAACAATAAAAATCCTTGGGATTCAGTTTACAAAAAATCCTCAGCAGACGGTGGAAATAAATTACGAAGAAAAACTGAAAATGGTAAAGACACTTTTAGATAAATGGGAATACAGGAGTCTTACAATTTTTGGAAGAATTAATGTGGTCAAAAGTTTAGCATTGTCAAAACTTATTCATGTATGGACAACGTTACCACTTCTTGAAAACGGATGGCTTAAATCGTTTGAAAGAGTATGTTATAAATTTATTTGGCAAAACAAGCCAGATAAAGTTAAACGTAAAACAATAATTGCAGATTTTTCAGAAGGTGGATTAAAAATGATCAACATTCCTTCATTTATCGAAGCAATTTGCTTAAGTTGGGTTAAAAGATTATTTGTTAGTGAAGGCGACAGCTGGAAAACTTTGTTCTTGAAGGAATTAGAGGAATATGCAGGACTTTACATTTTTGAATGCCATGAGCAATATTTAAAATTCATTATAAAAAATATAAAACATCAGACCTTCTCGGCAGTTGTATTAAAAGCCTGGATTAAATACAAAAAATATTGGAGAATTGAAAATAAGCCAATTATTCAGGAGGAACCACTTTGGGGTAATGATGAAATTTTGGTTTCCAAAAAACCTTTATTTAATAACATTTTAATTAAAAATCACATAATGTTTCTAAATGATGTATTAACAGAGGAAGGGATGCTTATGAACTGGTGTCAGTTTAAAACCACAGTAGGTAAAAAAACTACTTTTCTAGACTTTATTAGGATTACTAATGCCATACCAACAATTTGGAGAAAAGAAGTAAATAACACTAAAAAGAAGTTAGCAAACTTTAAACATTCATCTGTTATTCAGGATTTTATTAGAAAACAAACAAATAATAAGTATGTGTATGGAATATTATGTAAAAAAGAAATAATTAAACCAAAAAAGGTACAAGAAAAATGGGAAACTGTAATAAATACTAAAGTAGAATGGAATGCCATATATCAACAATTGTTAGTAAATATTAAAGAACCCAAAATGAAAGTTTTTGCTTTTAAATTATTGCACAGGCGTATTGCAACTAATAAATTCTTATTTGGAAAGATAAAGGATGTCAGCACTCCACTCTGTACTTTTTGCCAAAATGAGGAAGAAACAATTGAACATCTTTTTTTTTACTGCAAATGTGTAGAAGAAATATGTTCAACATAGCGTAAGAGTCTAATATTCTGAAGTTTAGTTTGGCGCATTTCAGGTACTTGGGCAGACATAATGATGAGGTACAAAAGCTTAAGTAATGCTTACAGGATCTGACCAGAGTCTTAGTGTTTCCTTAATTAACCCAAAACCAATAATGGTACAAAAGAAGCACGCCGCCCCCCACAATTTTCCGAAAAGTGTCGGCCTTAGAAAGTAGTGATATCATTAACCCAAGAAAAGGCCGCCAATGTTACCATTCATGCAGCGAACTTGGTGCATTGCCCTTTTCTTTAATGGAATTGGTTTGCATTTCTTCATTCATTTAATATCCAACAGCAGGAGTGACAAAAATATCTTCAATTATGAGTGACTGGACAAACTTTAATTTCTAAGATATAGGATTGTAAAATGGCCAGCATAAGGAAAAATAACGAAAAGTTATCTGTTGAAGTGAACGAAACAGTTTCTCCCTCTTGGTTGGAACCAAGCTCCTCTCACAATCCAACCGTGTGCTTAGTTTGCTTCATTATTCACGAAGCTCGATTTTCGTTGTGGGCTTATTTTGCTTTGATGTTAAGTACACCTGTGCTCCTACACTGACTGTCCTTTAAAGTTCCCAAACAGGCAGAGCTGGAATTAAGACAAATGGCGGCCATCATGCACCACTGAAACAACATAATGAGCCAGTTTTTTAGGTTTGACGCGATCCCAATCGAAGCTATGGTGTTAGAAGGAGGGAAGGGTCAACTTTACTAGATAGTTTTAAACGGAAATTCTTGGCTTTCTTACAAACTCCAATCGACACGAACACGAGGTATCACAGGGGTCTTCTATTACCGAAAATGCCATGGGTTGGCTGAGGCAAGACTCGAACCCAGGACCTCTTGCACATGAGATGGTCATGATCACCGTTCTGCTACCCTAACCCCCCCCCGGTTGCCTCTTGCTGTATAGATGTTGCAGAAATTCAGTGTTCTAGTTTTTGCATCTTAAAAAATAAATACCTTAACTCATCTTCGTACTCTTTTTTAGCTTAAGTATACTCACACACGGTTAGGCACCGTAAAGTTACGCATTGTGTATACCGTGAACGGGCGAATCGAGCCCCAGCACACCGCCATACGATATAGTTTATTTGGGGTAGGCCTTTTTAAGAACATGGCCGTTATCCTAATCTGAACGGGATAACTCTTAATGGTCGAGAGATGGCATTAGTAATTTCTATTTGGGCGTCTCTCTCATAAAATGAGAAATATATTTAAAAAATAATGTTATCACTTAAATAATATGCGTTTTGTCTAACTTACGTTCAGCTGTTAAGCGAAGAAAAAAATATTTTAAAGTGGCAGACAGGAATATACCTCGAGTTTCCTTCTATGTTTTTTAATATTCCAGATAGATTAGGATGACGGCCATGTTCTATGGCAAATTTCTATGGGTCAGTCGTTCCATAAACTTTGCCTGCGTTTCGTTTAATTAACAATTTGCCCAACGAATCAGTGAAAGTTATTCGCGTACAATTTTTGAGGCTCATTGATGGAGCTTATAGCTGAACCAAAATTAGTATTACCGTCGGGTCCAACAGGAGTTACTTACAAACAACAATGTTTGGTCACCTTGTACTCCAAGCTATCATCTGTTAAGACCAAGACCACGTAATACTATAGTTGACAGTAAACACCAGTTGACCAGTTATCAAAAGGTTTTGTTTTACACGAGCTGTACATCTGTAATGAACAAAGTTATAGTGGTGTTGTTCCTGACCAATGAACATGTACGTTCAGGATGTTGTGCCTAACCGATAAACACGTCCACCTTACGCCAAAGAAATGTGAGTGACACCGCTTACAATTTTCGAACTTCCGTTCATTACATCTAAAGAAAACAAAACATTATTACAACAATAGTAGTTTGTTTTGACGTTGACAGTCACCCCTTCCCTTCCAGACTTAGGCACACAGAGACCGTTTTTTGAAATTCCATACGTATCGTTTTCTCATCGTCAGAGATTTTTGAAGTGATTTCGTTTAACCTTAGTCGTTTGTGTGATTCGATCCGACGTTCACTTGGTTTGTAGCCGACCACTCTGACCACTGGGATGTGCTTGCTTACTTTGTTCAGTGTCCCAGGAAAAGCTCCACAAAGTTTGCAGTGCACATTGGAACTTAAGAGGATGCCACAAAAGCGTATGGGAAAAATAAGTAAACGTCGTGTGTTGATGCGAAAGAAAAGGTTTTCTCTCTTGGCTGGAACCAAGTTCCTCTCACAAGTCAACCGTTCTTCGTTTGCTTCATTCCTCTCGAAGGTTAAGCTCGATTTTCGTTGCTGGATTTATTTTGCTTCAATGTTAAGTGCAGCGTGCAGCAAAGCTCCTTCAAATTTACTTTGCTTTAAAGCTCAGACAGAGAAGACCTGAAATGAAGACAAATGGATGTGGTTATGCTGCAATAAAACCGGCCAACACAATGAGCCAATTTTCATTAAGTCCACGACTAGGTAAGGAAGAGAGAATTCACTTTCGGTGAAGTGGCAAGTGGGTGATGGGTTTGGTTGTTTCCTTACGTTGAAGGTTTGATGCACTCCCAGCCGAAGCCATGGTGCCAGAAGGACAGACTGTCAACTTTGCTAGGTAGTTGAAATTCTTGGCTCTCTTTCTTGCCACAATCGACACGAGCACGAGTCATCACAGGTCCTTCTATTCCCGTAAATGCCTAGGCTTTACTGAGGCCAGAGTTTGGAACCTATATCTCTTGCTCATGAGATGGTCACGGTAGCCATTTGGCGTCCCTGACCCACTGGTTGACCCTTGCTGTAGAGATGTTGCGGAAAATCAGTATTTTCGCATCTTAAAAACTGAAAACATTAAATAAGCTTCGTACTCGTTTTTAGCGTAAGTACTCACAGTTAAACACCGTAAAGTTACACTTTTTATACGAACGTAACGGACATGCACTACGACGAGTTTAGCACTTGGGTGTTTGCCGGGCGACGGGCGAATCGAACTCGGCACGCCACTAAATGACGTCTATACCATTCTGTTTAGTTTAACCAAGGATGCTTCCATATATATTACATAATATATATGGAATTAATCTTGGTTTAACTTGTTGGCCGCTTTAGGAACATGGCCATTATCCTAATATGATTGCAATGACTGAAAGGCCTATAAATGGCATTAGTGATTTCTACTCCGGTATCTCATTTTTAACAAGAGAAAAATATTTACAAAATGGTCACCATTTAAATAATATGTATTAAATAATATGTTCAACAGTTTAGTGGCAAAAATATATTTCAAACTGGAAGATATGAATACAACTCATTTCTCATAATATGTTTTTAACTTACCAGATAGTTTATTTCAAAATTTGTGCGATTTATGGCTGAGTCGTTCCATAAACTATGACTCTTTGGTTTATAACAGTCAATTTCTTTAAAAAATATGTTTTTTTTTTTAATAATTATTGAGGCTCATTGATGGAGCTTACATTTAAATCAAAATTAGTGTTACCATCGGGTCCAACAGTAGTTACAAACAACAATGTCCGGTCTCCGCCTTATGCCCTAAGCTATCAGCTGCTAGATCAAGACCACGTGATACTATGCTTGCTTATAGCTCCTGGAATGAAGTTCGACAGTTATCATCTATACGCGTGTAAGAACAAAGTTCGTGCCTGACCGATGAACTCGTCCGACTTACACCATAGAAATGTGAGTGACACAGTACAATTTTCAAACTTTCGTTCAGTACGCATAAAAGAATGACTACAATAATAGTAGTTTGTTTTGACGTTGACAGTCACTCCTTCCACTCGTCTCTCATTGGACGGCCAAAAGTTCGGACAATGATGCGTATTCTGACGTGCATGAATAATGAAATGAATGCTGCCAAAGAAGTTGTGTCCACGTTTCAATTCATGAAAATTAATAAAATGCCAAAATAAAACCGAAAAATAATAAAGAGGCCACTTATAGTTGATAATGATTCGGCCTCTTAAAGAAGTGATATGAACTTAAAATATCTGGAAAACTACCAGTCTAGCTCTTGTTGACGTGGAAGATTATTATACCTCTGCTGACTACTTAAGTTGAGGCTATTACACAATAACAAAAAACAAAACAAAAAGAAGTGAAATCTTATCAAAAACCAAAACTGGTAGAGGGGACCATCAATTTGAAAACAGTTTAGCCCTTCAAAGGGGTGATATCAAGACACCAAAAAATTCGAACACGTTAATCGCACC
>JAHWFP010219949.1:27125-40883 GCA_023313725.1 Lithobius niger | reverse complement strand
GTCTGTTCTCACATGTGCCATAAAGTTAATGCCCTAATAAATATATAAGAAAAACACCTTGTCCCGTGAATAGTCTAGCATGTGTTAATTGCCCAACCAGTAGCATTACGCTTTAAAGCGAGGAACGGGTATTTGTTCTCAAGCCAAGGCCGACTGAAGTAGAAATTGCGTAAGTTCCATCCCACTGACACGTCTGTTCTCACACGTGCCATAAAGTTAATGCCCGTTTAATAAGATTTTGGCGATGTTAAATCAACTGGCTTAATAGCCAGAAAGCCAGATCTGCAGTTTCTCTTACAGACGACCTTGTGACAAGCGGTGGAATACAAGGCGAAAGTTATAAGACAGATACTCCCACGTCCTATGGATGTGTATATATTTATAAGCTTCTGAAAATAGATAGGTTCAAAAATTACCACTTGTACTAAGATTAATCCAGGCATGTAGCAACCCCGTGTGCAACAGCATTCCACGACAACAAAGAGCGGAAGGAAATAGCTTCAAGCCAAGGCAGAATGAGAAAGAAATCGTTCCTATCTCAATGCCAGTTCACACGCAAGTTGATGCCCTTTAGCGTTGCTTTAGTTAAATATGATTCTAGTGATGCCAAATCAACTCTCCTGGAACCGGGTAACGAAATCTTCAGCTTCTCTCCCAGATGACCTTACGACAAGGGATGGAATTTAAACCAAAAGTTATAACACAGAGACTGGCACGTCCTACAGACTTGACTTTGTATTCTTCCTACGGACGTGTATGCATTTATAAGTTCCTGGTCGCATATTGCAAGTTGCCAGAACCCAATCGATTTCGTAAGATATCCTTGACATGGAACTCTCATAAAAGTTTCATCTTAAAAAGGTAGCAGTATTGTTCAAACTGACCTTCATCGACACTCTTGTAACGTAGAACTTAAAAAGGGAATATGGGCAAAGTTGTATGATCCTCAAAAATGCGAGGAAGGCCACACAAAAGTTGCACACTGTGTAATGTTTCTGAACAAAGACTTAGGCCAACATTCTACATGACCACTGCAAGAGAGCTAAACATTTACATAACTATCAGGTGATTGTACCCAAAGTATAATCATCAGCTTTTAGACGCTCATACAAGACCAGCTTTTTTGGAAATATCTAATTTGAGTTTCATTTAAAAGATTTCCAACTCCGCATACTCCAGTTGAAGAGCAGCAAATTTGATTGTTTTAAGTAGTATAGCCGCAAGGGTTTAGAGCCACAGCTGCCCCAAGAGCTTGAACAAGAAAAAAAAATCCTAAGTTTTCGCCATATAAAGTAGTGATATAAGAGCCAAAATGGCTGCCACCAAGTTTACGGCCAGAACTCTGATCACTCAAGCTCAACTGCCAATTGAGCGATCAGGGTTGCGACGACACTTTTTTGCAGTTTGATATCACTACTTCATATTACGAAAACTTGATGGGTCCTGGAAATATCGTTTTTGTATATCACCCCTTTTCGCAGTTTTATGGGTTTGCTTTAGTGAAGATACTGGTCGTGAGCTCCGTATGAAAATGTAATCGTAAATAGTTTCTTGAACAACGTAAAGAAAATCTTAACTTTGATATAATGAATGGATGCTGATTAATTATATTTCCAGTGAAGTGCCCATTGCATTACATTTGATTGTAAAACAGAGACAAGTGAGTACAATAAGTTAGTTTGGTACGGTTTATTTTAGATTTTTACGGATCTTTTGATGAATGGCAGGCGAATTAAAGTAAGGTCCTGCGTTTCCTAACTTGGTATGCAGTGTAGGCCTTTATTTATTTATATCTGTATCCACTGTCCATGCAGCAAAAATTGCATATTGCTGAGTAAGCCAAACGTGAAATCCTACTAGAATTACGAACGACAGCAACACTTTCCATTTATACTCTGTTCAGTGGCATTTCACGCATCCGGCCCAAATCAGAGTCATTCGATTCCGACGAAATAAAGCTCAAATCATTGTACACATTTATTATTGCAGCCTAGTCCACTTTTGGACTTCATTTATGTTCCTTATTCTGATTTGTGTTAAGTTTGGAAAATTTCCAAAGTTATAGTAATGCACACTAGGAGCTAAAGCATCTACAACAGCAGTAAAAAACTATTTTCACACATTATGGCGGCTTTATATTCTTCCTAAAGTAGCAATAACCTCTTGGGAATCAGAATGAACACTTCGGAATCGTGCATAGGTCAGATAAACCACGGTTTTTATTCTCTAGGAAACCAAGGTCCTGACCACTCTTTTTCACTTGGTTCAGGTTTCTGGGTAACCCTGGAGAACTCAAGCAAATGCCAATGGATTATGTTTATTGTTCTTGTGTAAGGCATTCAGAGTGATCATCATGACGAAGAGTTAAAAACACTTTTCAACATTTTTGTGACTTATTGCGATAGAAATTGTTAACAACAGTTTCAGTACACGAACACACAGAGTGACAGGGCACAGAATTGTGGGTTACAACTGTAATATATAAAAGGCCCTTAAGCCATATGAACGAATCTAACACTTAAAAGAATTGGACTATGATTTTTTTTTTACCACCAGTCGACGATTTCAGCGTCAGAAGAAAGCCGTAGTCATCTCTACGTTTCGGGCATCCCCTCGTGCAAATGGATCCAACCTTGATATCAATGGCTTTAGTGTAGAACAGTTTGCCACCAGCAGGTAAAGCGCTGAAGCGACACAAAGGATCGCCAGTGCTGGATATTGTGTCGATCTAGGAAAAATAAGAAAAACAAACGTGCATTAATAGTAGTGAATATATTTGATAAAAACAAATTGGGATTAATCAAGACCGAAATAAGCATCCTATGCATCCAACATTGCAGTAAGTTAATTTTATTTTCTAGAATTTTTGTAATTTTTTTTCTACACGTAATTTTTTCTGTTGAACTTTTGGGTCTCTCCATCCCATCACCCTCAAAGCTTTAAAAAAAAAAAGATGAAAATTTACTTTTCACATTCATTTAGTTTTATTTGTTTAGAGTCAATTCCGTGGTTGCTCACCATCCAAACTTACTCTTTACAAGTAAATATACTCCATATCATAGTCTCCAGAAGTTTCCACTTAATTTCTGGAATACACAAACTAGTACCACAACAAGATAGAAAAAATTAATCCAGGGTTAGAAGCATTGGAAATTCAAAGTCAACAGTCAATCTCAGTACTATTTTAAGGGCAGTTACAGCATTTTGCTTCAATAATATAACAAAGATTAACAGATACAGATACACATACATTTTATTGAGGGCTGTGACTCGAAGCAGTGCGCCCTTCACTAAACTGCTTTAAACCGCACCAGCCAAAATGACAAAAGGCTAAACAACAAAAAGGCTATGGTACAAATCACTCACGAATCAACCATCAGCATCCAAACCAGTGCTCAACGAAAATACAAAATACAGCACCAACCCAGACCACACGTGCCCCTTCAGCTCTAGAGACCACACTCCAATTCTGATTGGCTTCCTGATGGTCTGACAGTAGATTGCAATAGCTCGAAAACGGAACAGGGAAGCCAGCAAGTGAGGAGGGACACCAAGAGCCTATCCATCATCACCTCCCTAACCGAACCTCCCCGGAACTGAGTGATGAGGTACTTGCCGCAGCGGACACTCCAAAAGAAAATGGTGTACCATCTCATCAGCACCGCACTCACAAGCTGGAGATGCCGGTTAATTAAGCAGATAAGCATGGCTCTGCTGGTGGGTGTGTCCAGTCTGCAGCCTTATATCAACTCCGCCATTCCCAATGGCAGGGAACCCAGGGAGTGCAGTGGCACCATTGGTGGACCACATACAGAGCCCAACCAGTCACACCCTTACATCAACTCTGCCTTCCTCCGGCCAAGAGACCAGGCAGAAACCACTGGGCGAAGATCCCGTGCAGTCTCAGGGGTACGGCCAAGGATTCATACTGGATTCATTCCCCACACACGCCAATTCACCGACCAATTCATTACCGTGGACCACCGGTGTGCCCAGGGACCCAAGCCAGAGAAAAGACGCTTACACGTCGAGCCTGAAACAGCTTCCACCCAATATCCAGGACCAGTTGGTGCACTACAGTCAGAGTGGCAAAGCAGCGCTGTAAAAACCGGATACCCGAAGCGGAGTCCGAACAGACCACAAAGTGGGCCAAACGCAAATCCAGTGCCACATCCAGAGCCAGAGCGATGGCCTCTAAGTCACCAATAAATATTGATGGGAAACCAGTTAGAAAACGACTGACACCAAACTTCAAAGCTGGAACAAAGACACCTACAACCACACCCCCTCCATAATGTTCAGATAAACTGAAGCAATACAGAACACACCAACAGCAGACGGGCTTGGAGTGCAGAAAACAGCATCCAGCTCACTATACCATATCCAAGAACAGGAGGGACGCACGAAAAAGGGTTCGCAAAATGACACGATGGCTGATCCTGCAGCATAGTTACACCAAGACATGTAGCCCCAAAATTGGCCCTAGCCAAGGGACCAAGAGTAAGATAGTCCATTAAGATTTGCCTCATCGGGTCACTGATGACCCTGCTTAAGCCTCTCCAACAGAGCTCCACGGCTCACAGCCGCATTGAAACTTCTCCCGCCTCAATGAACGCAGAGATGGATTGGAGTTGACATGAGACACCCAGTTACCACACACAGGCACCCATTGACCGCCACCTGTAGACCATCTGTGGCACGGCGTGTTCTAATAAGCATTGGGAGGTGATAGTCTATACTAGGACGTACAAATACACGATAAAAGGACAGCACCACAGCATGCCATGCCACACTATGAGTCGACAGTGGGACACCACCTAAAGCGTCCGCAATATGTCAGAAATGATGTGTTTCATCGCAGCAACCTCACCCACCCAGGACAACTGCGGCTCCAAACGGACACCAAGCTACTTGACCTTGGAGGATGCCGAGGTTACTGAAGACCCTATACTGAACCTTGTTGACTGTGGAGGGGCAAAGACTATGGCTATGGGACAGCGACAGACCTCGTTGTCCAAGGATATCCGAGGCTAGTGCAACAACATGCCACATCGCAATATAAAGTTCATGACAGTCAGTGCCTGCCAACCACACCGCAGTATCATCGGCATAGGCGACCACGTTCATGTGTTTGCGCAAGCCTACTAAAATGTCATTTAAGCCAAGCTTCGTTTTAAGAACATTAAGAATATTCCGCAATCCTAGGATAGCCAACAAAGCTCCTTGCCTACACCCAGAGAACAGAGCGATAAGCGACCCCAGTCACAATTTCTTGCGGCCACGCTTCCCGGATAACAGACTAAATAGAGGATGGCATCCTGAGCCCCACTAGGGTAGTCGTGATAACCAAACTCTAGGTCAGTCATGCTCCATGCATGGTTCAACTACGAAACCAGCCTAAATAGCAAAAATCATAATGCGGTACAAAAACTTAAATTGTGTTGAAATCGAGAGCAATGACCTACCTAACAAAAATTAACTCGTGTAGGAATGCCAGCTAAGCTGCTTTCAATGCAAAATCTGACCCTCAATAACGTTGAAAATGTGTTACTACTAGCTAGCTAGTACTCTCATCCCCATGTTAAATCCCATAGGGTGATTATTCGTCGATACCGAGATAACGGGAAGGCTTCCAGCTATGAAATTGGACGAATGGGTGCAGTACAATACGAACTGCGTACCTTTTATGGTTGGGTGCCTGGGGGTGTAACGCGATAGCGTGGGAGGGCGCGTAAGTACGAAAACAGTTATAACCATTGTTAGTATTGTCGGCATCATCTATCATTGGACGGCCAAAGTTCAGATAATGAAAATGTGTATACTGACGTGTGTGCCTAGACACACACTAGTGTATCATGATAAATCTAAACAACGTTGCAAGAATTTGTATTCATGTCCATTTCACGAAAAATAAACCAACTGTAAAAACAAAGCAAAATAAACAAAGCCAAAAACTGGTAAAGAGGCCACCAAGTTGAGAGTGGTTCGGCCCTTCAAAGAAGTGTCATCAACACACCAAATCTAACTAAATAACACAATTACAACAAAACTAAAACCAAACCTCCAAAATACCAATATTACCTGGTTGATGTTGGTTTCTATTGCCTGTTGAAAATATACATTACCTTTTTTATAGCATTCTCCTTCTCAAAAAGCTGTTCAATCTAGAGAAATTAAATCGAAGATGCCCTTCCGCTTCGTTACCTACTGCGAAGGTTACTGCGCAGCCTCCATCATATAAAAGCCGGAGCGGTAAGCTCACCTTTTCGGACCTCTGTTGTGCCCAAATGGCGACAAGAGGGGAGGAGGGCGGGACCAAGGTAATGTATATTTTCAACAGGCAATACAAACCAAAATCAACCAGGTAATACTGGTATTTTGGAGTTTCTAGTTGCCTTGAAAATGTACATTACCTTTTTTATAGCAATCTCATAGACTTTGTCAAGGCGGCGGGCACCACTTGACTGAAGTTCCCTCAGGTAGTGACCGGTTCCTTTCACAGAAAACTCAAAAGTGTGTAAAAGGGGTTAAAGTATACATCAGGCAGCAACGAATGGCCCGATACGGAAAAGTCCTGCTGCTTGATGGGACATTTCCCGGAGATAATGGGACGTGAAAACCGTGGGATGTCTCCAGGAGGCAGCTTCCATTATTTCCGTGATAGGGATGTTGCTGTAAAGAGCCCACGATGTGGAAATTACACGAAGTTCGTGGGCCGTTACTCTGATGCCTTCAGAGACACAGTTTATGTCAAGTGCTTCATAGGCTTGGACGATTACACTTTTTAGCCAGGTGGCGATCATGCGGGTTAAAGTGGTACCAACCTTATTACTAAAAGGAAGAAAAAAGTTGGGAGCATCCTCGGCGGATGGGCTTAGACGCTTTTAGGTAAAAACGAATTGCCCGGACAGGACAAAGGGTCCGTTCCTCTTCGTCCCCTAGGATGGTGGATAACGACGGAATAATGAAGGGATGGGTCCTTTCATCGGGTTTTTGAGTTTTAGCACGGAACGATGCTTGTTGGGTCAGCATTATGTCAGCGTAGTCAGGCAGGAAGAAACAGTCTCTTTCTGTGGCAAAGAGGGCTTGTAGTTCACTGCAGCGGAGGCAGGCTGCTAGTGCAACGAGGAATATTCTTGTAAGGTGGCCGAGTCTAGCGGAGTGCATAGGTTCATAAGGTGGAGCCAAGAGGGCTGTGAGGATGATGGATAGATCCCAATCCGAGAATTGCTCGAAATGCGCGTACGATCCAAATGAAAAGAATGGATTAAGGATGAGATCCTATAATCTGTAAGGAGGTTCGTGTTACCAGCCGCCTTGAAGACGGCATTTAGGGCGGAACGGTATACTAGGAGGGTGAGCCTCTGAGTCCACTTTTGAAGAGAGCCGTGAGAAATCGGAGGAGGTCGTGCATAGGGGGACGGATTAGATCAACTTGTTCCGAGATACATCATTGACTGTCGTAAATCTTGTTGGTAGAGGATCGGACGTCTCGTGATGCAATGCGAGTGGCCTCGTCTTCAAGAATGCCAGACACTTGGAGGAGCTGGATGATAGTAGCCACCCGTGAAGTCGAAATGCTTGGTCGTTCGGGTGGAGGATCGATCCTCTGCGTTGGGGCAGGAGGTCTGGACGGCTGAGTGAGGAGGACGGCGGTGAGGAGAGTTGATGAGGAGGCTGAGTAGTAGTGGAAACCAGGCTGCTACCGGCCAATTCGGTGCTATTAAAAGGAATCGTCCGTGTGAACTGGCGATTTTGCGTAGCACAAGAGGGAGAAAGCGAGGAGGAGGGAAGGCATATGCGTAGAGGTGATCCCAATTCAGTGTCAATGCGTCTACTGCCCAGGCGTGAGGATCTGGGAAGGGGCTGACAAATAGGGGAAGTCTGGTATTCTACCTCGTGGTGAAGAGGGCGATCATCGGGTGGTAGAATAGGACAGAGCAGATGGTCGCGTGCAATGTCCATTCGCTGGTCGGCGGATTGCGATGAGAGAGGGAATCGGCGATTACATTCAATGACCCTGGGATGTGGAGTGGTAGAAGGCGGACATGTAGTTGAATGCATAGTTGAAAGATTTGAGAGGTGACAGAGGGCATGTCCCGCTCCCCTTCCGCAGGTAGGTGACAGCCATAGTATTGTCTGTATGGACTTGTACCTTCCGTCCTGCTACATCGTCTCGAAAATGGCGAAGGCCGAAGGACTGCCAGAAGTTCTAGATGATTGATGTGGAATGTTGTCCCAGTTGGCCAAGTGCCAGAGATGGTTATGTTGTTGATGTGAGCTCCCCAACCTGTTTGGGATGCATCCGTGAAAAGATGAACTTCTGAGAGAGGCTCGTGAAGAGGAACCGTGGGCGTCAGATTGAGGACGTATGTCCACCATCTGAAGGTTTCGGTGGGATGCAGAGGTTGGAATGGCAAAGTTAGTGCATGTTGAGGATCGCCACAAAGACTGGAACGGTAGTGGTGGAATGGACGTACCATCCACCTGCCATAAGGAACGAGGTCTGCGAAGGAGATTATGGTTCCGATGGTGGACGCGAGTTCTTGGAACGTGTGGAGAAGCAGGCGGACAAAGGTATTGGCGAAGCACAGATGATTTTCTATGCGTTCCAGGGACGGCATAACTGTTGCCTTCTTGAGGTCGAAGAATGCTCCTAGAAACATGAAGGATTGAGCGGGCTAAAGGCGGGACTTCGAAAATTTATCCCCAGACCGAGGTCATGAAAAAGAGACACGACGTCGTACAGATTGCTGGAGAGTATCGTTGGGTTGGGATGAGGCAGGAGACAGTCATCGAGAAAGGCATGTATACGGATGTCTTGTTGATGTAGGTAGGCGAGGATGGGACGTAGGACCATGGTGATGACTCGTGGGGCCGCATTTAGTCCGAAGGGGAGACAGAGTAATTCGAACACCGTACTGTCTAATAAGAAACGGAAGAGGTGGCGGACAGACCCATGACACGGAATGTGAAAGTATGCGTCCGCAAGGTCTAGTGACACTGTCCAGTCATTGGGTTGTAATGAATCTTGGATGGAAAAGACCGTTTCTATTTGAAAATGTGGATTGAGGATGGACTGGTTCAGTGGTTTCAGGTTGAATATCAGACGTGTCCCCCCTGATTTTTTGTTGCACAGAAAAATGCTGCTGTAAAAGCCTGGAGTGAACGGAGGTAGCACTACACTAATGGCTTGTTTGAAGAAGGGATGTTATTTCTGTCCGAAGTGGGATGGGAGCCGGTGCTTGCAGCTCCCAGCGTGGATCTTGTACAGGGGGTTTGATCAAAAACTTTGGCTTGAAGCCATGTAAAATAATCGAAAGGATCGCCGGATCGTAGGTTACCTTTTGCCAAGCTTTGGCATAGAATTGAAGACGTCCCCCTACTTCTTGTGGGGGGAGACGGAATGTCAATAGTTGTCAATGGGAGGAGGGAGGATGGGAGGAGGAATGTTGGCGTCTGTCAGGAGTGGATGGTCGGCCCATGAAACGACCACGTCCGCGTCCCTGGGAATGGGATGGAAAGGACGATGTGGACCGCAGAGGTGGAGCATAGTCAGGTGCTTTCATGGCCTTCCAATCGTCCTTAGGTAGATCCATTTTGGAGGATGGGGCAGATCGTTGTTGTCGATTCTGGCGATTCTTGTTATTACAAGGCTTGCGAGAAATATCTAGGTGAGAAGCTACTTTAGGGATTAATCCGCGGAACAGTGATTCATATTCGTGAATGGGTTGGTTCCGAAGGAGGTGATGGGTTGAATCGTGAAGATTTGACGCTGTGTTCAGAGCAGTTTCTCGCAGAAGAAGCGTGGAGTTAAAGAGGGCACGCATAAACCAGTTCATAGCATGGTATGTGGCAAAGCAGCTCTTCTCAAAAACTTGATTGATGAGGAACGCTAGTTGGCGGGTGTCCCCAGGAGGAAAATCGGTGTAGAGCCTTTCACATAGTGCATTAGCTGCAGTGCTGAGGACGTCTGCTTGAGACGCAGCACAGACACCCAGGCGGAGGATGTGGTTGTTGTCACGTAGGACGAAAACAAGAACTGCCCCTCGTCTAGGAAGATAAAGAGCGGATCCGAAATCCAACTTCGCATCAACAGTGAGAAATTCTGACTGAGGGTATGTGTTAAAATTTCTGGGATTGGCTGTCCCCTCACCAATGTGGCGGAAGAAGTAGCTTTCGCGACCCAGACGAGGAGGAGGCGGATCCTTATCCAATTCAAGAGGTGTTCCATTACTGAGAAGGACGCCGCCAGATCTAAGTAGTGACGTGAGGAGCGTAGTTGACTGTCCTAGTAACAGTGGCTGGTATAGTCGGGGCTCAGAAACTGGCCGTCTAAACATCATGAAACTCGGTGTCAGGCAAGTTGATCACGTAATCCAAAGCCGAAACCAGTAGCCAGCGTGGCCTCTGTTATTGGATACTGGGTCGGAGGCAGAGGATGGTTTGTACAGAAAACAATCTGGAACGATCCTCTCGACTGTCTTCGGCAATTCTGGTAGTGGAATCTCGGAAGGATCTGGATCTCCTTGGAACGGTGGGTCGGGTTGATCCGAAAGGGATGAGTCCGGTGAATAATAAGAATCAAAGTCCTTGTCCGTAGGAGGGACCTGAGGAGGCAACTGAGTGGACGGAATGGGATGAGGTGGATCGTCTGGGGTGGTAGAAGGATCAGCATCTTCAAGAGAAGGCTTGTGACGCTTAGGGATAGAAGCAAGCCAGGCTGAAGTATAATTGGAAACTGGTGCTTTTCGTTGAAAATTTTGAAGTGAAGAGTCCACGAGGGTATGTACTTGAATAAGTGGTTCACTAGTCTGCTGAGTGGTGGAATGTCCAGTTACTGAAGGACGGAATGAGTGCGAGGACGAATCCAGAGGAGTGAGTTGCGGGCCCACGGAACAAGCAAACTTGGCAGCAACCTTCCGGGCTTTAAGCTGAAGCTTTAGGCAAGCATAGCGTTTCTTGGTATGAGAGAGTTCGTCGGTAAGGGAGCGCAGAACCCATGCTGGCGGAGGCTGACTGCAGGGAATCGGGGACATAGCTGCAGTATTACAAGGCACCGGGACGGACGCCTCGGAAAGGAGAGGATTGGGTGGCGGACGTGGCTGCTCCAAAGAATCCTGGTCCGCAGTAAGTTCGAGAATTTCAACATTATCCGCAACCGGTGGGACCGGAGGGGAAGCGGAGTGAGGAGTCCGGAATGAGGAGCCATCTCTTGGCGTCCTTTTGGTGTGAAGCACTAGCACGGCATTACCGAGGGATAGGATAGGACGCAGCGGATGGCACGTAGCTGGGAACGAAGTAAACAGCTTGGTGGCGTAGAGAAGAAAAGGTGAGCTTACCGCTCCGCTTCGGCTTTTATATGATGGAGGCTGCGCAGTAACCTGAGCAGTAGGTAGCAAACCGGAAGGACATCTTCGATTTAATTTCTCTAGATTGGACAGCATTTTGAGAAGGAGAATGCTTTAAGAAGGGTAATGTATATTTAAAGGCAACTAGAAATCAATAAAGAGGTGACGAAGTTGAGATTGGTTCGGCCTATAGACAAACGGTAGTAGCAAATTAGTGAAAACCAATTTCTTGTTGACTTGGCACCTTATTACAATCTGCACGGTAGTGGAGTTGAGTCAATACACAATTAAAAAAAAAAGGAGTGATATCATATCAAAAACCAAAACTGGTAAAATGGGCCGCCAAGTTCTGAATGGTTCGGTCCTTCAAAAGGAGTGATATCAACACACCAAAACATTT
This sequence comes from Lithobius niger, assembly GCA_023313725.1. Taxonomy (NCBI): domain Eukaryota; kingdom Metazoa; phylum Arthropoda; class Chilopoda; order Lithobiomorpha; family Lithobiidae; genus Lithobius; species Lithobius niger. Next base: position 29,132 of record JAHWFP010219949.1, on the reverse strand, counting down.
GCCAACTTAATCGCACCGAATAATACTTTGGACGTTAAATGAACGCTTGAAGACTGCTACCGAAAGTAGCAATGTTCTGCTTTTCATTTAATCTTCGAGCTATGAGTCGGGTGCGATTAACTTGGCGAATGTTTTGGTGTGCTGATATCACTCTTTTGAACGGCCGAACCATTCGGAACTTAGCGGCCCCTTTTACCAGTTTTGGTTTTTGATATGATAGGTATAACCCTAACAGTTGGCTGTTACGTTCAGCAGACTTCCAATCAGATGAGAACTCGGTCCAAGTGGACAGACAAACACACGATATAGAAAAATGATGGCGGCTCCAATCAGGAAATACACTTCTGATCCTGTCCCGAGCCAACTCGTTAATTACGAGACAATAACTCAATCTATTCGCTTAGGGTATTAGGCAGATATAAAAGATGGTTTCTGATTTGAAGACCCAATATTACGCGTAAAATTGTAAAAAAAAAATAATAATAACAACTTAAAAACTGCAGACTTTTTGTTTAAAAATCCTGAAGAGATGAACTTGCATTCTTACTGCATAGCCCAGCGACTTCCTCTCCCACCAAAAAAAGTACCTGCCAACACTGACTGTGTTCACCCTTAGGTTACCTGGATAAAATCAATGCAAGATGAGTTTCTGGGTAAGTCCAGCCACAAAAACGAGACGCTGAGTCCATGTTTTGCTTGGGGTAAAACGGAGACTGTGCAGTCAATCCCAGAGGGATAATCGGAGGACAACTGGATCTGGATGCTCTCCCGGGATATCAATGGATTCCCAAAGTCGATGGGTATACCTTCGGCACCAGACTTGCACCAATCCAAAATATTGTCTGAAAGAAGATTTAAAAACAAATGACTGTAATTGGCTAAGACCATTTAGTTTAAAATTTTGGGGCCTGAACTCCTGCTAATGTGTATGACGATGTGGTGATTGCACAGAGTGACCCACACAAAATGTACAACCTGAAATTATTGACGTCTAAACTAATTTCAATATTCTAAATTTTAAGATAAGTGAAAATAGGAACCAATTCTCTGTACCCAAAATCCAATCCAGTGGCTGAAAAGCTATTTTAATTTTCGAAATTAAACAAACAAATCCCTAACTTTACTTTGATGTATTCAAAAGGCCCCACATAGAAAGTAAGTCTTATTGCGACTACATTGAAGGAAAAGTGGTTTATTGTTTTCAAAATTTCAAAAAAAAGGACCTACTTATTCGGACTAAAATATTGATCTTTATTTTAAGACTTACAAAAAAATTAGGTTTTGCGTTCGTTTGAGGTTTTGGGTGAGGTATATCATTCCGAAACCCCAAAAGGGTACAGAAACTACTATATTTTTGCCATTGAAAATAGAGATATCAACACCAAATTGTTTGCTACCAAGCTCGTGTTCCGACCAGAGCTTATTCAAACTTAGCTGACAACCACCAAGGTGTCAGTTATGCATGACTGGAGTGATCAGGGAAGTCACGAAAAACTTGGTGCAGCCATTTTGGCTCCAACGTTACTACATTCAATGGGAAAAATCTTGACAGGTTGCTTTGCCCTTGTCGGGTTTTGCTTTATGATATATCGTGGTGGTTACCAGGTTTTGGTCAAATTATTATAGGACGAGAGCTGCTGAAGAAAATGTAAAGTTTGCAATGCATTTTTTTTTTGCATTTCATTCGATCACTAGGTTCCAATTCAGAAGTAAAATCCAACCGCAAATAGATTTTGCAATATTTACATAGGCTTGGAAATGTAACAAAACCGTTCCACAGTATGGAAAAACAAGGAAATGCTTCGCAATATTACAGTTAATGTTTGCAATATTGAGCTAATGTTGCAAAAACGAGTGACACAGAAAAGCCAACATGGAAGATGCAACATGAAGGAGCACTTTTCACAATGTTTTTGATGCCACAATATTGTTGTAGCATTTAATCTACGCTAAACCTTACTGCTGCATTCAACAACGCTAAACCTTAATGCTGCATTCAACAACGCT
>JAHWFP010219949.1:5830-27115 GCA_023313725.1 Lithobius niger | reverse complement strand
TTCAACAACGCTAAACCTTAATGCTGCATTCAACAACGCTAAACCTTTCTGCTACATTATACAACGCTAAACTTTACTGCTGTTGAACAACGGTTAATAAGTAGTCGTCACATAACCATTAAGGTGACAAGAAGAGACGACTTGACTGACGCGGTTAAATAAAACCTAGAAAGGTAGGTACGCTACAGTACACGTGAAACTTGCATATCTTAATTCCAAGCTAATTTGCTTTAGCTTTTAATAAAATACAGGGTGTCCCAAAAGTCAGGGGTGACCCAGGTGATATACCGGGTGTTCATGCTGATATATCGGTGATTTTTATCTTTGTTAATCATAAGAAACGATGATGGTATACCATCAGCATAAACAAAGATAAAAATCCCGGTATATCGGCATGAATACCTGGTATATCTCCTGGGTACATCGCCAGGGTGACCCCTGACTTTTGGGACACCCGGTATAAGACTTGTAGGTAACCATTAACTGAAAGTGAAAATAATAAGTCCAAAGTTTGTGGGCAACCACAGCCCAGTGGCCAGCAACCAAACCAGTAGAATGCCAGTTCGAATCGTGCGACTGTCTAAAGTTCCTTGGGAATTTAGAAAAATAAAAAAATAAAATAACCACTCCGGAGGAGCCGTGGGACTGTCCATGGTGTAACTGTCGCTTCATTTTCCATCACTTGTGACAAGATCGTCTTGGTGAGAAGCTGTGGGTTTCATTTCCCAAATCCAAGCCAGTTGATTCAGTGTCGCCAGGATCTTATTTTATCAAAGCAACACTAGAAATTGTCAACTGTCCGGCATGCATGTGAACTAGCATTAAGTCAGGAAGCAAAACACGAGAATTCTACCCTGGTTGCTCTTGACTTCCATATGCTTTACCGCTACATGCTCACGAAATGCTGTTACACGCCGAGTTGCTGCATGTTTGGATTAATCGTAACACGCGAGTGGCATTCTTTCGCACCTATCGAGTTGGTTAAAACCTATTCAGCGTATTTTCAACGTGAATTTTTATTACTAGCAATCGTTCCACATTTGGCCACGACCCAGAACGAGAGATGGAACATGAGGTGATATCATGGACATTCCGTCGAACATTACAGTCTCTCTGTGTGATGTTTCTGTAATAACACGTTTAGTATTATGCAGCAAGGTAATTAATATTCGGTGTGGCACGGAAGGTTCAGCAGGGACCAAAAGGTCTCGTACACTGTCCTCAGCAACTATAGAAACACTGAAGCAAAGTTCAGTAAAACCTAGAGCAATTATGACCTGATCCATCTTGTCTTTGTCGTAGGTAGCCTCGAGCACTGGAGGCGTCAGATTTGATAGGCGTCTTGGTCCCAGCTGTACATCTCTGGCTTCTTACAGACCCGGGTTCAATCCTTGTGAAGAGATCAGTGATCAGGGTTTTTCTGTGGCCGTTTCCCGCCCGTTGCACGAGGGTTTTCCCCGGGTACTCCAGTTTCCTCCCTCATGCGGCAAAAAACAATCGACATGATGGTGGTACCTTCCACTTAACATCTGCCGCTTGCGCCTTCAAAAATCTGAAAGCTTCCTGGCTGACACCTTCTATTCTCTTATCACATTTTGAATTTGCAACCAATTAAGCAGTTATGGTCTTCAAGCAGTAGAGGAAGAACGATGATTAGTGATGGGCCTTGGTGAACAGTGACAAAACCATTCTTTTTGTTCAGGGTTTAAAATTGTGATCCATCCACCTCACGGTTTCCTCTATGATCAGGAGGTTACGATTCAAAGGTTAAGACCTATAGTTCCTAAAGAGCAAATTGGGTTTGGGCCTTGTAGATGCCCAAAACCAATAATTCTTTTGAAAGTTTATGATTAACTCGCTTCAGAATAGGGAATCGACACCTAAATTATCGGCTGGATTATATTTTCTAGAATTATGAACGGTTATGTTAAATTGGAAAGTTACGATCCATTTTCCACTCCTTCAACCCTTATGTTCGAAACCTTATAGTCGAATCACCATCTAAGAGAGCAACAGCTACTTCGATTACGAGGTTAAATCCGACTTACCCCCAAGTGATGCGTTGTGGCTCAGCTGGTGCTGCAACAACAACAGTCAAGTTAAAATTGTTAATATCGCACTGTACTCGGTTGGGGGTCGTCAGGTAGGAGTTGGGAATGGTACCAATGCGATAATGCAGACAGAGCCGCCACTCCCTATCTTTGATGGGCATCATACACATTTGGGCACAGGTTGATTTCTAACCCAGAGACGGCCGTTTCCCGGCTGGGGATGATTGACTGCAGCTTGGAATATAGCTGCTAATAGCATTCTTTTGTGCATGTCAATACCAGATTTTATCTCAATAGATACAGGTTAGGATGAATCTCGCCCTTCCTTAGTACCATTGTTGGTTTACCCTTTAAAGGACGATGAGGTTAAAAACAACATCTGGGCAAAAAGGAGGCCCCTCAGCACACCGTGTTGTAAATCTTGTGGACTTATGTTGCTGGGGCCAATGGCCAATCTTAAAGGTCTGGTTTAATCTTCCTTTGATGGGCGCATGCCTTGTAATTTCCCTTCTGGTTCCTGCATCTAGAACCTTCAAGAAACTTCTTTACCCATAATACCCAGGCTATTTCGCGATTGCCAGGGGTAACCAAATCGCATAAAAGCAGCAGTCCGGCCATGCAAAATCAGTTAGCCTTCGGGCCAGCCTCCTGGCTGGTCCTCTCCTCCTCCCCTGCTAGGAGGTCCCCAAGTCTAGGTTTTTTTTTTTTTTTGCTGGTAGGCCTCTTTCCAAACCTAATCCTTACCCTAAACCTAACTTAACCCTGAAGTTCTGACCCTAAATTCCCAAACCTAATTTCAGCCTAATTTCGTCTCTCCCTTAGCTTTTTTCGTTACACCGCGAGTTTGTTGAGGGAGCTCTGGGGACCAGGAGCAAAGTGAGCGGCATTGTCAAATGATACGTTTAAAAAAAATGACGCATGTCAATTGGCATGTCAAAAATGGCATGTCAAAAATGGCGCAAATGACAATTGGTCCCTTAAAGGGTTAAAGTGGGAGCCACCAAATCTCGATTTTGCCTCTAGGAGTTTTCACAGTTCCGTGGAGTTTAGGGCTCGGGGGTGCTGATTTTTTCGATACACCAACGTTATATTTGAGTGAAGAATAGTATCCAAGTTAAGATGAAACAAGCAGACTTGCCGACGCTTGACATTTTATGAAAACCTTAAATTTTCGAACATAATTTTGCCCTTCATCGATGGCATTTGTTGAATAATGGTGCATATAAAACAAAGACCTTGGAATAGTAGTAGTATAGTAGTCGATATAAAAATTTAGCAGATTGAATCATTTTATGCAACGATTCAACAATGCCTTCAATAAAGGAAAACATTATGCTGAAAATGTTAGCCATGGAAAAGTTGCCCACTGCTAAAGTAAGCTTTTCATAATCCTTTCGAGGTTAAGTGTATAAGATTTCCTCTGGACTAATTAAAAACATCAAAATACCAGGGGCACCTGGTCGATTTTGGTTTCTATTGCCTAACCGAAAATATACCTTACCTGCAATTTATAGCATTCCTTCTTGTAATCCAATCTCCCCCAAGAGAAGAATAGGCTTCGCCTGCCAGCTCGATAGCGTTACTTGTGCACATGCACGATGCACTCCACGTATAAAAGGGCCGGTCTGAGACCGTGCTACATCTTTCGATCCTCTCGTAAGGGAGGTAGGGTGGGTACAGGTAATTTATATTTTCGGTTAGGCAATAGAAACCAAAATCGACCAGGAGCTCTTGGTATTTTGATGTTTCTATATGCCAACGAAAAATTGCATTACCTGCAATTTGTAGCATTGCCGTAGACCTCGTCACTGAAGGCGGCGGGACCATAGTAACAAGTGCCCTAGCTACGAGCTGGCTGCCCCCGGAATCAATGGACTCCATGAACCTGCAGCGAAGGGAGCATGAAGGAAGAATCCCAGAGTGAGTGAAGTTCCCCGGGGGGACCACAGGGGAACCCAACCCCAGGTAGGAGTATAATATAGTTTATCGTATGTGTTGTTTTTTTTTTCACATAAAAAGGAAGGGGTAAAAGGGATAAAAACCCAACGTTCGCTGTTGTCATAAGTCACAACGACCATTTGATTCAACTTAAAAAATAAGACTAAAAAATAAGGAATACAGGTTGAAGACGATCGGGAACACTTTTAGATTCAGAGGGGCGGAGGACTAAACAGCCACAACCATAAATAAGCAAGCTGAATTAACTTCGGAGTGATCTTGATGCGGCGATGTTTGTCGTGTCTGTAGAGGTGAATCATGAGAGACGAAAGACTATTGTACGGGAACTGGTGAGATGAAGGTAGGACAGGGCGAGTCCGTTGTGAACATGACAGTAGTTATGGGGATTATCAAGGAATCCACCAAACAGTCAAGAATGGGCGATGAAGTGACGTGTCCGAAGGCCGTAAGGAAGAGGTGGCAGACAAGTTGCTGATAACCGGATGAAGTGAACGTCAGGTAGGTATGTTAGGGAACTTGGGGAAAACACAGTCCTTATGGATACATGAGAATATGTCAAGTCGAAAATGGTTAGCTTTGTAAAATGTTGAAGTATATAGTATATATATGTTGAAGTATACGTCAATACTCCGTAGGGTGGCAAGAGAAGGTAGACTGATGGATGAGTTCATAGCCTAAAGTGTATTAATAAGGAATGCCAGTCTTGCCTGGTTTGAGAATGGAGGTGGTACGAGAGGGTAGATGCAAACAATGTGTAAGGCGAGGGAAGAAGACATCCAAGATTATGGCACTCGGGTCTATTCAGGGCAGGTTTTTGTCACACATGACCAAAAGGAAAGTATTGATCCGGCTCCTCAATGCTGGTTCGAAAGTAAAGGAAGAGTGAAGGGAATTACTGTAGAATACGGAAACCAAGGGCAAACCCCTTGGCTTGTGCTCGGCATGAATCACAGGGCAGCTGACGAGTGGTGTGGTTGGAATAATGCAAAATTCATGGGTAGACAAGGACAAATTGCCATTGAATTGCCAAACTGAATTCAAACTGAGGGCTTCGAACGAAGGGGAAGCAGAAGCTGTGGCCCAAGTTCTCATTATACGATTAACGGGAGAAGGAGAGTCCGAACAGTGGACGCCGTTCCAGAAGGCGAAGGCCGAGCCGAAGAGGAAGGTGTTGTTGGCTCTAAAGGAATGGGTGACTCATAGGAAGCCATTGCTCGAGGAGAGAGTGGGGCTGCTGGCTTCATAGCGTGACTAGGATAACGGGGGTAGCGAGTCGCTGGACGACTTTGTTGTGCCATAGGAGGCGAACGACCATATAGAGCAATGAGAGTTTTCGAAAGAGAGCAGTGCTGGAGGAACCAAGGCGAGCTCGCCGCCAAGGGTGAAAGGAGGCAGATCTTGGTATTAATCAGGATTAACTTGGCCTTCTGCTCGATGATACTTTGGCAAAGGTGAGATGCAGTTAACGCAAGGTCGGTGTTTGCATTGGAAAGGAGGGCAGTCTGGGAAGCAAGGTCGGCATTAGCTGTGCGAATGGCAGTAGATTCTGCAGAGAGCATTTGGTCTGCGGCCAAAATGAAAGGGAAGTTTAGGTCCAGGTGGGCCAGGTCGTCGTGTGATAACTGTAAGCCATAAAGGATGGTGGTGTGCAGAGCTGCAGCCGAGGAAAACAGCTAACTGAAAGTGGAGGTAGTGCAGGTAGAGACCACGTTGGTACTTAGATGGCGAAGGAGAAATGACCGTAGCACGGTTAATTAACAAAGAGAAGTTGGGGTGGCTAGACGACTGGGGGTATATCTACAGCAGCGGGAGTTGTCGTAATTTTACACAAACGGGGACTGAAGGGGCCGCTGAAATCTTTGCAGGAAAATCATCATTACATGAGGTGGACGAGTCTTTGTTGGAATGCCCGTGTCTGTTTTAGTTTTTGGCGGGGCATCAAAGGAAACAAAGGCGAAAGAGCCGTGGAGGGAGATGAACGGCTAGCAGTCTTGGATGGGGTAACCATTGTACGCATTTGTGAAGACGGCTTCTTGGGTGAAGACTACACTGGTTTACGGGATGGCAAATGACGGGATGATGAACGATGATGGAACCTTCTTCTTTCAAGTGGAAGATGGAGCAATTAAAGTTTTGGAGGGTATTGACGATGAAGTACCTTTCTTTGCAGCACTGGTAAGTTCTCTGTCTCGCTTGCGAACATTCTGAGCCAAACAAATCCTGGATTTTCATTTTTAGACCTCTATCAAAGCCCATTAGTCTTCTGTAATAGTCTTGCAAATGATGCATGGGTTCGTAAAATAATTGCAAGATCTATGGCGCTGGTAAACTAAGTGTGGGTCTAAATGGGGTTGTCCAGAAATGAAGACTGGGCATCTGCATCGATCGGGGCTTGGCTAACGAGGAGGAGCTGGAGAAGCGTCCATGTTGAAACAGATAAATCCCTGAGAATTGTGAAGGAAACGACGAAGGACGTGTAACGGAAGAAGAACAATAGCTGAACACAGGGCGAGACCCCATTTCCTACTAAGATCCAGAAAGGGGAAATCCCCATTGGGCAGCCGAAGACACCTGTCAACGTAATAACGAAAGAAAGAGCATGGAAGGAAACGACCGGCGGATGATGCAGCGTGGGAGAAAAGGAACGAAGCGCAATGTTTCTACCAAAGGGCTGACTACCCAAGTTTTAGAAAGAAGGGAATCAAGAGTAACGTGGTGATGGATTGGCGTGAAAAGAGATAGGTTTTGTCGCAGGATGGAGAGTGCACCTGCGTATCCGAGTAGTGGTCAGAGATTGAAGGAAGATGAAAGGTCATAACTGCCCCCCCCCACCATGTATGTGATGCGGGAGGGCAGTAACCACAGAAAAATGGAGGGTCGAAGGCAAAGGGCTATGAGAGTTGAATCGTGCAGGGGCACTGCATAGCGAATGAGACATGGACTGGTCGAATGCATGCACATCGATAAAGGGATGAATGTTAAAGAGATGTCTGAAGGAAATGTAGTATGACAATGATGACAGAATTGTGAAAAGGAGTAGTAGACCCATAAAGGCGGCAAGCGTAAGATTGTGGTGGAGGAGGCGAACATTGTCACTGGCGGAAGAGTTGGTTGTAGAAGCCCCGTGGTGTGGTTACATATTGACGAAGATGCAAACTGAGAATTTGAAGCAGGCTCCGCATTATTGGGGGGTATAATGTATGAAATGTTCGGTATTGTTTCTTTCGCTTTTTTTTCCGTAGAATAACAAACTTTATTGTGCCTTCTGATGGCCTCAGAAAAGCCTGTTAACAACTAAGGAATGAAAGGGCGAAGGACCTAGTGCAAAGATGCTAGACTTGGTTCCCAACGGAAACATGGGCCAAAGAGGGTGGAAGACGAGAAGTGAAGGCAGTCAAAGCAAAAGTTGAAGCTACTGGTGACGACAGCTGTACTTGGCGGTTAGACGAAAAGTGTTGGTGAGACGGAACGAAGAGGGAATGATGAGCCTGGGAGTAGTGAAATTGCTGGAACCTTGGAAAGGGCCCTGGCAGCAGCTAGAAACGTGCGTGGTCCAAGACGCAGAAAGGCACGATAAGCACCATGGTCAGTGAAGGGTGGAATCAACAGACATCCTGAGGAAAGTGACTGTGGCATCAGCGACAAAGGGCCTTCCTCTAAACAAAGAAGACATGGCTAATCAGTAGGCGTGTGAGGAGCTGCAGTGACGGTCAGAGGCTAAAAAGCAGACCTCCTCAGGTGCCGAATGGCAAGGCACTTGAAATTCAAGAAAAGGCGAAGGCAGCTAAGTGGCTGCAAACGAAGGACTTGCCGGTGGGTCATGACTGGGGAATACTGGCAGCAGGCCCGAATGGGAACAAACTGCTACAGTGGAACTGGCGTGTGCCCAGCGAAGGGATTCTGGGCAGAAGGCGAAGGGACGAGTCCGAGCCTGTCGACGGATGCTTGGAACGTTCGGAAGACAGAGACGAGAAAATCCCGAACATGGTCGTCAGGAAAGGTTCTACCAGTGAAGTACGATGATGGGCGTCTAAGAGCGACCGAGACGGCTGTCCGAATGGCCGAAATAGCAGAGGTGGAAACTGGACAGGCCACCAAAACTGAAAATCGTGTGAAGGGAACGGAAGGAGATGACCCTGAAGGCGAAGGCGAAAGCAAGGGACGACGAATGGCAGGTGACTCGGGTAGCACTGGCAAACGGTCTGGAGAACGTGAGGAAGAGTCGGCAGCCACAAAGACTGTTGGAGAGTCCATTTTGATGTCCAGACAGGGTGGTCAATACGAACGAGTAAAAAGGTCGCAAGCAGGCACAAGCCTCATATGCGACAAACCCAGAACGACGATCGAAGGTCAGATGAGTCCAAAGTCCTCGGCAAGGTCACGCCGAAAGCGAAGGGTCCAGAGAGCAGGGGAGAGCAACCAAGTAGCGTTATAGTTAGAGAAGAAAGATGTGGCACAGCCTCAAGCCAGCTCTTTTATAGGAGGAGTACGTCGTGCATGCGTACAACTAACACTACGGAGCGGGCAGGAGAATGCTATTCTTCTCTAGGGGAAATTGCATTGCAAGAAAAAATGGTATAAAGTGCAGGTAATGTACGTTTCGTCGGCATATAGAAAATAACATTTCGCACTGACAGGTTTACAATTGTGTGGAAAACGAGGCGTGATTTAAAGTGTGTTCGTGAAAACATTCAAAGAAGTGAAGTGTGTTCTTGAAAACATTCACAGTGAAGAAACACGGAAAATGTATTGGGTCTCTAGCTCTAACCTCCTAAAGGAGCTTATGTGGCTCACTCAGACTCTCGGCCAAAAAGGGGACACCCTGTTTGTACAGAGCCGGGGGTCCTGTTGCTGGCCTTGCAGCGTCCCACTCCCATCCCCACCCATCACCTGCACTGCAGATTTTGCGGTGTGGTAATTCCACCATGGCTCCACTCTCACCTGCACATCCCCCGCCCCCAAAATAAATTAAGTGATCGAATTTATTATAGATCAACCGTGCGGAGGGTGGACGATTGGGAGGGAAAAGTTGGTCCTATTGGTCAGATGTACTAATACAACGCGACGGTTCTTCGTTCTTTTTTGCTGACAGATTTTAGTCGTTAGCCCGAACTCGCTTCCCTACTCCAATGTAACAGTAGTAAAGCCCCTAATGATCCTGCGTGCCTTCCTGGTGAAACTTTACCTGACCTATAATAACCGCAATAACACAACGCCAACACAAAAATTCTTTTTTACAAGAATAAAGACGTTAAAATACCAGGGGTACCTTGTTGATTTTGGTTTCTATAGCCAACTGAAAATATACATTACCTGCAATTTATAACATTCCTTTTTGTAATGCAATCTCCCCATAGAGAAGAATAACTTAAGAACTTATAGGCCTGCGCCTGCCAGCTCGGTAGCTTAAGTGTGCGTGGCGCACTCTTCCTATAAAAGCAGCGGCTTAGGACCATGTTTCATCTTTCGTGCCTCTCAATTGTTACAGTGGTTAACTCGAGAGAAGGTAGGGTTAGGCAATAGAAACCAAAATCAACCAGGTACCTCTGGTATTATGACGTTTCTATATGCCGATGAAAATTACATTACCTGCAGTTTATAGCACTGCAGCAGACCTCGTCACTGATGGCGGACGCAGGACCATTGTGACAAGTGCTCTAGAGCTACGAGCTCAGCGCACCCAAAGAACCTGAAACGAATGGAGAGCAATGAAAGAGTAAACTGCAGGGTAGGTGTTGTGTCCCCCGAACCAAAGGGCCAATTCCCATGAGACGAAGTCCACCCAAGCCGAAGGGTAACTTGTGTCAACGTTCGCAGTTGTTTGTAGACATAACGCACATTGGTCCACGTAGATATAAGGATGAGCGCTTATGAGGGTGGAGTAAGGATGAGAAGTAAGGATGAGAAGTTCAGAGGGGCGAAGGATCAAACAGCTGTTAACATAAAAGTAAGCAACCTGAAACACGTTCAGGTTCCAAGGCATCCGGATGCCGTTGCTGGAAGATCTTCGGGCTGAGCTGAGGCCAACTTGATTGGAAAAAACAGGAGAGGACGAACGTATTTTGAAAGGGGATGTGACGAAGAGTATGGTGGGACAGGTGGAGGCGGAGTCAAACCAGACTGTGGTCTTTAAGATGAAAGACGGAACAGGTAATGGGCAGCCACATTGATGATCCATCGAAGAATAGAACGTATGATAGAAGAAAGCGTCTTGATTCTGCAGAACGAAGGACATGAACGACGAATGGATGGTCGAAGAAGGAAAGGGCAAAGGTCCCATCAGAGGTGCCAACTCGTAGCACAGCGTGAATGAAGGAAGATTTGCAGAAAGTAGCTAGCTGTTAATGACCAAAGTAACTACATCACTGACGAACTTTAGTAGTGTTCGAGGAGCAGAGTCCCAGATCAGAGGCTAAGGGAAGGGTGTGCGAAGCTACAACACTAAGATTCAGAAGGGTGCCATGCATACGAAAAGGCCAGAGCAGAGTGAAGGGCAAATACGGCCATGAAATAATAAAACACATGCGTAGGAGGAGCATATGGCGAGTTCACTTAACGGTGGTGTGCGAAGGAGAATTTATGCGTCAGGAAATGCAGGTTGGCGTTGAGCTTCAAGGAGATGTTGATGGTGAAGGTCCACAAGGGGAACGAAGTTAAGATGCAGAGTCATCGTTGGAAAGGAAGGCAGGAAGGTAGTCCAAGACGCCGTTGGTAAGGCCCTTACAATGTTTGTGCGATTTTTGAAATGGGCAGAAGGAAACAAGATTCTGGCTCCTAGGCATAGTAGAATGAATGAAATGGCGAAGGGTACGGGAGACTGTAAGGTGAACACAGAAGCTTAGGACAACCCCTTTGGCTCATGCCCAGCACGAAGCACAGGGCATCTGACAAGTGCCATGGTAGGAGTATGGTACAATTCCGGGAAACACGGGGATGAAGTGCAGAGCATCATCAAACTGCCAAATGGAAAAGGCACTGAAAGTGTTGAGTGAAGGGGGAGTGAAGGGGAAGCAGACGCAGAAGCCCAACTTGGCATCACAAGATCAATAGGGGCAGGAGAGTCCTTAACTTTGGCTGTTGTTGCTGTGGACAAAAGTCCGGACGAATGGGAGCACTGTAGCAGGTTTCAGCATGACACCGAAGGGCATAGTTGGCTCTTGGGAAGTAGTGGCTACAGGAGACGAAGGCGTTGCTGGAATAGCAAGACGAGGGTCATGGGGTTGTTGTAGCATATTACAAAGGAGTTTCGTCGTAGTGGGGGAACGACCATAGAGGACCCTCCGAGTCTTTTGATAACGAGAATGGCAAATACGCCAAGAAGAGCTTGGGCGTGCTGGTAGAGGCGAAAGAAAGAGAATCTTGGAGTTGGCCAGGATTAGCTTGCCCCGTTGTTCATGGACCTGACGATGAAGACAAGTGTTTTCCACAGTTAGAACGGTGTTCGCTATGTGAAGGGCAGTGATTTCAGTAGAGAGGGAGTAAGCCGCGTACAGTATGGCCTCAGTGTTTAAATCCAGATGGGCGAGGTTATCCTGGGAAAGCTGAAGCCAGCGACAGATAGCTGTTCGCAAGGTTGCAGCGGAGTCAAGCAAGAAACCGGTGTTGGAAGATGGTGGCTTGGAAACGATGTTGTTATCACCATGAGAGAGCAAAGGAGGAGCAGTTGTAGCTGGGAATGAAGTAAGTGAAGGCAGCTGCGACGGAAGGACTGGTCCAACGAATGCAGCTGGAGGAAATGGCAGGTCCGGCACTGGAACTGTGGCCGCAGCAACCGAAGGAGCAGTGGTTTGCGTAATGGCAAGCGAAAGATGTGAGGGTACTGGTGAGCTAAGGGGGAAATTCATTGTTGGAAGTCCCTTTGTTTAAGCTTCTGCCGGGAGGTGGATGGTAGCGCGACTGACGAAACTTTGGAGGACTGCGAACGTTGTCATGATTGAATGGCCGACGAAGAAGCCGTTTTCTTCCCAGAGGAGCTAGAAGCTAACACAACTTTGGAGGAAGACGATCGTTGAGGTGGCTTAGTCGCAGAAGGGGCACCTTTCTTTACAGCACTAGCAGCGAGAAGATCCCTAGCCCATATGACTTTCGCTAGTTACCGTAACTTACATATGGTGGGGCATTGTCTTACATATGGGGCATGGCTTTGTATAATAGTTACAGGAGCGGTGGCGTTGGAAAACTTGATACGGATCGAGGCGATCTTGTCCTGAGTTGACTTGAAACCTGGACATTTGCAACGCTTAGGACTTGGCGAACGAGGAGGATCAGGGGGGATGTCCATGATGAAATAATCGAAACTGCACGGTAAGGTGTTCAGGTGGCAATGACGTATGCACTGTGCGAGGAGAACAGGATGAAGAGCAGAGACATGCTCATTTTACCGCCAAAAAACAGCGAGGGGAATCCCCGACCACCAGCGCAGGGACATCTGGTGGCATATCGTCGAAGAAGCATTCTCAAGAAACTGAACATTGCGGAGATGCCGATAGAAGTCAATCGTCCTGGTGATTGGAGCCACGGAAAAGCGAATGGATGAAGGATTCTGAAGTCCAAGCGAGAGCTTGGGAAGAAGAGCATGCTCTTCAATGAAGGCTTGCCAAATCGAAAAGTCTGTAGGGGGTTCCATGACGAAGAACAAGATGATTATTACAAAGGTTTTTCAGACGAGAGTTGGAGACAGGATTGTTTTTCCGGAGGATTGTGAGAGATCCAGCGAAGGGCTGCTGGTCCGCCTCTCTCCTCCATGTTGGTTGGTGGCCCTACGTGCTTCGAAGGCTGGGCATGCAAAGGACATGGAGAAGACGACGAAGGGTGGGTAACTGCGAGGGTCACGACTCGGCCAAAGGAAGGAAGGCGGAAACAAAGGAGAAGAATGTCGCCATACCACGTACCAGACAATGGCTGTGATGAAGGGGAGGGAGACTCCATAAGCGATGAAAGAGCAACATGTGAGGAGCCGAGACCCAGGGTCCTAAATCTAGCGACTGACCACCTTTTGTGCCGCGACACGCATGTTCACCACCAACATACGCGCGAAGCCTGAAGTTCTGCGCGGACGGCCTACGCATAACAACAAGTTTCAAACATGGCGACCGCGTGCTCGCTCCACGGTTATTACTCTTATCATCGCAAAGGCAAGCCCATGACCAGCTGAGAGAAGCAAATAGTGTTGAATGTTTACAGCAGGACTCGCCGTGAAAACCCCGGAATATTAGAAGATGGTGTAGACAAGGTGTTAAGGCAAGCAGTATTTTTAAAATCAAAAACTAATTTCGGCAGTGGGAAGGAAAACAAAGCACCATGGAAATACCCAACCCAATGCCAAAGGCAAGCGTACACGTCTGCTTCGCTATGATGGTTGTACATTGTGTGCCATACGGTAGAAAGTTCACTCCTTCTTAGTAACAACGAAATACCAACAGCTAAAAAATTATGTGAGGGCATCAATGACGACGACTCCTTGTCGTACATCACGCTGCTTACAATGCAACGTGTCATGGGCGATCTTCTTACGTTACGCAAAATGCGGCCGGAATTCCGTCCTGCTTGAGTGACGAGTGGTGTTACGGCGGCGACGTTATACGCCAAATTAAGTCCTATGTGCAGCAGAAAAAGCCAATTTATTATGTTGATGAAACGTGGCTTAATGAGGCCACACAGAATCTAGGATGTGACAATACAAAACGGCGAAATGCAGACGCGATGCTTTTTAATTGCCGACGAAAATATACATTACCTGTTTTATTAGCGTTTCTCCTTTTGAGCTAGAATTATTCCCTAGAAGCTTTGGAGCTTGTATCCCAGCCGGACTTGTACCCTCTGCAAATGCGCAGGTTTGGCTCGTCTATATAACACGGCGCAGCAGACCATTTCGGCATCATTTCTCCTAGGGCTTTCACGTCGTGACCTCCTTGAGCTTTCCCTCTACCGTTCCGGTTCCTCGGTCCCAGTACCGATCCGACCACTTACGACGTTCCCGAGTTGCTCTAGAGGAAGGCGGTCGTCTGCGCCGGCTCTGTAATTCCGCGATGGATAGTATGGTAACTGTTCCTCGTTCCCTCGGATCCGGACAGAAACGGACGGGCTATACAGCTCCGCACACCCGGATCGCCTAGTCATCCTCAGCTACTTTTCCGGCTCTTGGGGTGACTTTCCCCAATAGACCCTCTAAAGGTTCGTTCCAGCACAGACGTTCCGCTTCCGGACGCGTTCCTTGCAAGCACTTACAGTTCCTGTGCTCCTTACCATCTATTAATGTTAAGGGTGTGCCCAGTGTAACCGTGGTTTTCTTTGGCTGTCTATTAGCTTGAACGAGATCGATCTGTTCTGCGATTTACAATGCCCGGAACGTGTTCCCGGTCCCTTCGGTTCCTCGTTACAGCTTGCCGGTTCCTCTTCGTTGTTTCTGGTCTCTTTCCTCCAGCGGATTAACGTTCCGTTTTTTCCCCTCGTCTCCTCAACTACCCTCGGTCCCGTACCTGGCGGAAGGGTAGGGGGGGGGAGGAAACTATCGTCTATTTCCACAACAACGACAGTCCTCACTCCGCAAGACACCCGCTCGATTCCCGATCCTCACGGATCGTAACAACAATTCGCCTGGCAACCATACACTTAGTACTTAGTACACTTACGAATTCGTCTTATTTGGTAGCGACCATCTTATCATCAATCCACGTCTCTGCAATGCACGTTCCTCTTCCAATGGGAACGATAGCATCACGTCACCCTTCGTTCCTCTTACCGGCCCTCAGTCTGTCACAAATACAGAGGACACTGTCTCCTATTTACACCACCAACAATACGACCCCACTGTGCATGTTGCTGCTTGGCTTCCTTCATCTATACAAATTCGACATGGTTATGATTCAACCGTTAACATCAAGAATCCGCCATACTCGGCTATTTGGACATACCTCTTAGGACACACTCTTTGCAGTTTTTATTTAACTATATTCATCCGCATCAGCCCTACTGCGCATTGTCCTGCGCAGCCTCTATCGTATATAAACTCGAAGAGAACAATTTGGCTGCTCTTACTTATCTGACCATCGACTTAGGTAGATGTTACTCGCCTGCACTCTGGCCTACGTTCCCTGGTCCCCCCAGCTCTAACACGGACTAGGGAACCACCAAAGGTAGGACTGGTTCTCCTTCTTTACTCAGTCAACTAGCCACCTGCCTCCTTGTTGATGTTTCAATTCCAGCGATCCCAAGCTCTCGATTTTTCCCCATCAGTGGGGTTTGGGCCCCACCATCGTCCACAACGATCGCTCCACCGCCCGGAATCGAGGTCAGGGAGCAAGGTTACGAGCAACAGTTTGACAGGGATCGACACTTCGTTCGTCATTGATTCCTGTTGTCAACGATTCCTGTTCCCGTGTTAGGACCAAACCACTTATCCGCTTGCTCCCTCCAGGCTGTGTTTCTTGTAATGATGGTAAGCCTTCTCAACTGCTACGTCGATCCCACTACTACTTGGCAGCCACAACTAATGGGCCGGAACCAGGCCCCAGCATCCGGCCTGGGCCCTTTGGCAACCACAATTCTTACACCACGACTCTTCGCACGCAGTCTTCTACTAATATCAGCTCCGGTTTCCTTTTGCAAGCAGATTCACGATTCCGTCCTCCCCTCTGTTCCTTCACGTACCTCGGTGCCAGAGCGGGTGGGGGGGGAACCATAGGACACTTCCACCGGCACTTAGGCTCTGTGCTATTCCTACGCTTCCAGGGAAACTCCCGTTTTCAAGCCAGCGGCTGCTGTTCGTCCGACTCGACATAATACTCCAGGTCAGAAAAACGCCTGACGTACCCCCTTTCTTACAATTTAGGCAGACAAGCTCACAATCTGTAAGGACTCGATTCCTCAACACCAAACTTCAACCTTTCGTTCTTCCGCTCCCACATAGGAACCACTAAGATCACCTATACAACCAACTACGTTCCCCGTTCCTACCTAAGGGAACGACCTCCATTCGTTCCCTGGTTCCTCCTCCACCTGCGCAATTTTGCCACCAGGACTCTCATCTCTTTCAGTTCGAACCGCTTCAAGCGTAATGGTTTTCGCCAGCTTCTGACCTTAGTTGTCAGACACATCCTTCTCCGCTGATCCAACCCCACCAGTGGAGTTTTCAAAAGTCAACGTTCCTTCACCTAAAGTCTGGTTTTGCTTGCGATTTTTTCTGACCCTTCGCCAGCCTTCTTTCCTCCGACATCTCTAAGTCTGCTGTTCCCATTCCTGACCGTCATGTTCTGCTCTACATTCCGAATCTGCATTCCGACTCTGCGTTCCGGTCCTGCATTCCGTCCACAGTTCCTTAACGTGATATTAAAATCAAGCACGTCCTTGTCTTAGAAATATGGTTGCGTCCCTTACAGAACGTTTTTTACACTCTTCCTGTCATCCCTCGATCCCTGCTCGAGAAAAAGGGAGGGACACTTGCTCCCATAAGGACCAACAGCACCACGTTCCTCACCACCCTTCCTTCCCTTTACCAGACCTCTGTCTGTAAGGAGAAAGCAGGAGAAGGAACACTTTCCGCCAATGTAACGGCCTCGATGAAATCTGCCGTATCTGCCTCCTCATCTCCCCGGATCGATGGTCTACGATTCAGCGCCGTCAGCCAGAATCAAGAAGACGTTCCATCCGACACCGACACAGATCCTGCCATTCTGGAACGTCCGGAACGCGTCCCAAGGTACGCATCTAGGCTACACTCTCTCCCTTGGCTCCACCAAAGGCTCCGTTCTTACGTCCTATTGCACTTCCCTATCGGCTTCCCTGCCGTGACGGGCATACTACTGAGCTCGGTCGTGACCCCGGCACCTTCGGACACCGCCCACAACAACCAAGGCGTGTTCGCCTGGTTCCCCACGTCTTTCGGCTACATCCTGGATTAAGACTGTCCGTCACAGACTTGATCAAAGAGGCCCCGTCGCCATTGCCATCACCATACCGGGATCCATCCGTTTCGGCCCAGATGTCCCATACTCCGAACGCCGATCCTCCTGTGTCACCATCCTCGTCTCCGGTGACTCTCTGGTACGCGGCCATGGCAACCCATCGGTTCTACGAGGTTTCGACCCATACCTTCTTCCCCACCATGGAGGGCGTACTATTACGCTGGATCCAGGACCAGACGAGCCCGGCTGGCGCCTACATCAACTACGGTACGTTTCCCGTTTCCCGGCCAACCTCAACAACGAGGTGGTGACTGACATCCAATTGCCTGTATGCAGATCGAAGGAACCGGATCCCAGCCGCCGAGTCCGTCAGCACCCGGAACTGTCTCAACTGCAAATCTGACCCAATATCCAGTGCAACCGACAGTGCTACCAATTTCGCAATGAAGGCAGATGGGAGGCACTTAGGAAAGTAGCTGTATTCCTGCTGTAGGTCGAGAACATATACGCCCGCACCTCCCTCCCACACACCACTGAAAAACGAGGCATCACAGCAGATATCCACCCAGTCAGAGCTGTCCCCTGCCTGCTCCGAACAGGCCAAGAAAGGCAAAACCTCCTCACACCAAGCCCACGGGTGCCCACCACCCACGACTCTCGGAGCCGGGAAGGCACCCAGACCACTCTGTTGTAGCATAGTAGCACTCAACCCCAAAGCTCCGAGAAGTTTACGAGTCAACTGGCTCAGTGCTGAGTAGGAGACCAAACGCCTAGCCACCGGATCATTGCCACCCCTGGCAACCGCCCTGAGGCACAAGGGAGTCAGCGACTTTCTTGCTCTGATTCGCAGCGGCACCTCTCCTGCCTCAATATGCAGCGCAGGCACTGGAGTGGAGAGCAGGCAGCCAGTAGCTGTGCGCAGGCAGCCATTAAGGGCTACGTACCCTCACCATAGCCCCGCTCGACACAAGCAGGAAGGGAAGGTGGAAATCCACGCAGGACCGGATGTGAACCTGATACAACGTCATTATGACCGACCTCTTAGGCCACCGACTTGAGGACCCCATGACGGGTAACAATTTTTTCCTTAACGTTATTCGCATTCTCCATCCACGAGAGTTGCGGATCGAGCCTATAACCAAGGTAGCGAACACTAGTGGTTGCTGTCAGCACTGAGGTCCCCACCCAAATACTGCCGTCAAGCCTCCGCCCACGTGTGAAAATCATCAGTTCAGTCTTTGATGCAGACAGGGCCAAGCCCCGCTCTGCTAGGAGAGTGACTCCCCTAGCAATGATGTCCTCAAGCTTCGCCAGAATACGACCAACATCAGCACCAACCACCCAAACAGCAACATCGTCCACATATGCCACTATGGAGCCGAGCAGGCTGAGCTCTTCAAGCACGGCATTGATCGCCACCGCAAAAAGAGTTGGGCTTAAGCAACTCCCTTGCGGCAGGCCTCTACTCGTAGACTTCACACCAGACCAGAAACCACCAACCCTCGTGGCAAACTCTCGGACACCCAGGAAAGAGAGGATGGCCTCAACCAATTTCTCGCTCGCTCCCATTGACTGCACAGCCGGCTTGACCCAGGCGGCATCCACCATATCGTAAGCTGCCTTGATATCCAAAAAGGCGACTGCAGCAATACAGTTGTCGGCCCACGTTTCCCTGATCCCAGACTCCAGGCGAAACATGGCATCCTGAGCCCCTCTTTGTTTTCGAAAACCATACTGAGTGTGGTAAAAACTGCCCGACTCCTCCAGAACTCTATTTAGTCTACCAACCAGAATCCGTTCGTATAATTTTCTTGCACAGAAGAGCAGGGCAATGGGTCTGTAACTTGTAACCTGTGTTCTTGGCTTCCCAACACTGGTGTGAGAATAGAAAATTGCCATGTCGCAGGGACCTCCCCTCCATCAAAGCAGTCCTGGAACACAGCAAGTAACTCACTGCGACCCTCTTTACTCAGACCCTTCAGTTGCCGAGTTGAATCGTTTCAAGGATGTGGCCTGTAACAATTAGCAGAGCGAGCAGGTTCATTCTTGCCACGGTGGCAAAGAAAAAGGGTTTAAAGGGTTTAAAGGGTTTAACGAGCGTTAACCACTCCTGGTCATCTGCCCGAAGCCCTAAGGCCCTATGTCTGGCAAAGAAAAACAGCGAGTGCCCGACAATGTGAACAATCAGTCACAAAACAAACGAAATATTAGAAAACAAAAAAACGAGCTCGTTTGATGCTTAAGGTAAGGTTTAACTGACCCCGAAGTCAAAACAGCAAAGTAACACAAATAAACGTTCCTGTAAGGTTTCATATACCGCAGTGTTCCTGTACTGTTTATTCCACGTGAAACCTTACTGCTCTGTTCACATGTTTTTACAGTTTTTACTTTAGAACACGATAAGTCTGATTGGTTCATTCTACTTGGCCAAAGGACATCGCTGAAAAATCGTAAAAACCATACTTTTAGTGTGCTTAGTACAGAACTACAGATTAACTAATTCAGGGTTCGTGCGACTCCTTAAAATCCTGGAAATATCGTTGAATATAAAAATGAAATACCAGTCCTGAAGTCTTTGAGTATGAAATCTTAAAAACTGGTGTATATATCAATAGGATGAACGGAAAGGAGACGACCGGACTAGAATGATGAAAAGAAATGTAGCCCCGAAATTAGGAGAGTGTAGCTTATATTATACACTGTATTATTCTTACAACAATTTTGAAAGTTGGGGTATGGTTTTTATTTTATTAACGCGTCTCATGGTTCAATACAGCAGTAAGGTTTCACATGGACTAAACAGTACAGGAACGTTTATTTGTGTTACTTTGCTGTTTTGACTTCGGGTCAGTTAAACCTTACCTTAAACATCAAACGAGCTCGTTTTTGTTTTCTAATTCATGATACTTTGTCATACCAAGCTGGTTGTCTGCACTCGTTTGCAAAAGGCACTGAATTTCGCTCGCTCATTCAGTGCAAGTCTTTCTTTAGGAAGCTGGTTGGTCCGAAGCTATCTATCAGCGGCTTTATCTTTATTTGTAACTAGCATCGTACCCTGCTTCGCCCGGGGATTTGTTTGACCCGTGGTTGTTTCCCAGTATTTGCTCTGTGTTGCCTGATCGTTCACTGCAACAGTCGATTTTTGTTTGTGTAACACTCCCCCTTTCCGCCAATCCTCTCCCTCCCCTCCTCCTGTTATCCCGTCCTCTCCCTCTCCTCTTGGTTTCCTTTCCTTCCTCCTCTTTGCTATACGTCGTTAATGTGGATGGTTATTTGAATTAATAGCAAACACCCCCAGAAATTCTCTTTTAGGTTGAGTTAATGCGTAAACGTATACTTAATGGTAACAGCTCACTTTGTCCCCCCCCCCCCATCCCCACCCCCACTCCCAGTCTTTCGCTGGGGCTTAAGCGATGCGTACTGTTTAAAAAAGAAGTGTGCATGACGTCATGTAATACTTGCCCTTGAGATTACCACGGCGTTTGGTTAGAAGGATAATTGTTAGAGCAAATTGTTAGTCGAGGCAACAATGTGCCAATTTCAACTTCGTTTCAGGGCAACAACGTCCCAGTTTCAACTTCAAGCCAAAGACACACTCGCACGTTTTCATTGTTCCGCTTCCGGGGGTCGTCGTTGCGGTTGCTTCATTTCTGCTATGAGACTTTGGTTTATAATGTAAGATATAGGACGGCAAGACAAATGGGCAACGTACACTTTAGCTTTAATACGGGAGAATGGCATGAAATCATATAAATCGTTTCATAATAAGGATAATGCTTCCTCTTCACGCGCGGGTAAATTGTTGGCTCACCAGCATTGTTAGCATTTGGTTACGCTGTCCGTCTGGTGTCTGCTGATTGGGATTGTTGCATAAAAACAATGTTTAAAACAATGTATAACAATAAAATGGATCGTTCAGGGCCCCGTAACTCCGGAACGGGACGACCAATCAAAATTTCTATTTCTATAAAGAGCACATCTCTGGAAGTAGCTCTTTCAAATGAGCTAAGTACCAACTTTCTATGACTAATGGTTTAGTCTGTAGAGACCATCGTACAAACGTGTCCAAATAACAACAAGTCCAAGCCAAAAATGAAACTCAAGATTCCAGCTCAAGATCTCCGAAGTGACAAATTAGAAATTAATAAAAGTTGGTACACATGTTCACCAAGCACAACAAAGCTTATATAGTAAATTTGAGTGGAAAATATTAAAAGGCAGCGGAGAAATTAAGCATCGTAATTTCGGCTTTAACATGGGAGACCGAGGTCAAACCTTACAGTAAAGGCAGCCTTTACTAATTAATTTCGTCCTCAAAACATTTACTTCCCTAAAAAAACAAAACAGCAGGGGTTCAAAGGGAGGGGGGGGGG
>JAHWFP010219948.1:9698-52707 GCA_023313725.1 Lithobius niger | reverse complement strand
CCCCTTGACACAACGTGTCCAAGCTTTGCTTTCTCGCTTGCCTGGCCAGCGGAAAACCGTGCTTTTCTGCTGGATCCCGGGCCATGTTGGGATAGCAGGGAATGAACAAGCTGATTCTGCTGCGAAAGGGGCCCTTTCTGGTCCGCTCGGTAGGGATCTCAGCCTTGTTCCCTCAGATGCCTTTCCAACTCTGCGTCTGAGGTTACACGCTTTTTGGCAAACCTTGTGGGACAGACAGGACGGTAATAAGTTACGGGCCATTAAAGGCACTGTCGAGGAGTGGCACTCGGCGTGTCGCCGCAGTCGCCGTGAGGAGGTTGTGTTGGCCCGTTTGCGAATTGGTCACACCCGACTTACTCACTGTTTCCTTTTGCGGGGGGTTGACCCTCCTGAATGTTCTTGGTGTCGACGGCCACTTACGGTCCGGCACCTACTTGTTGATTGTCGCCATCTTGATGGTGTTCGTCTTCGGTTCCATCTTCCGCATGACATTGCGCGTCAGTTGGGCGATAAGTCTGTCCTCCTGTCCGGTGTTTTTCAATTTTTGCAGGAGGTACAGATGTATGACAAGATTTAGATTAGGGGTTTGAATAACATCTCTGTAATGTGTGGTGCAGTGGCAACCCGGACCACTGCACTGTGACTGAGGTTGGCGCTAATGACCAAGCTGTCGACGCGCCATTAAGCCTCATTCCCCCCCCCCATCACCCCCTCACAGGAATTGCAGGTAGTCGGTTTTACTGATAAAGACGTGCTCAGTTGTTTCCCTTGACCTGAATTAGCGGTTTGTACAGTCAAAATACATTGTGTTACGTCGATTTTGATCTTGATAATGACGCCGGTTTTGATACTGATCTCGGCCAATATCCTTTGCCATACTGCCAGGACACGGAAGAAGAAACCTTTCCATGTTTTCACGAGGAAAAAGAAACAAAGTTTAAAGTTTAAAAAAGTAAAATGTAAAAGGTAAAAAAGTTTTAAAAAGTTAAAAGTACAACTTTTAACTACACTAAATTTACACATGATGCACAAAACAGGGCCTCGATCACTTTGAAAGAAAGGAGAAAAATTTTTTTTTTCAAGTGTTCCACCACCCGGATTCGAACTGGCACAGACTGCTGGCAAGATGGCGGCTCCCTGCTGCGATTACCGAAATGACAACAAGCTGTCGAATACACCGTCAACACATGGAAAAAGGCAATCACAGAGTCAGACTGGGTCACCAAATGAGTCATTGGAATTTCGTAGACATACTTGTTGAACCGGCAGACCCAAACCAAGCTGTAAGTGGCTTAATTGTTCGGAGTTCAACAGCCCGAAAAACGCTGCGTTGGTAGGCGTGGTGTTACGTAGTGGTCGTTCAAAACTTGAAACAGAACACTGAATGTAGTATTAAGGATCTTGGGGTACACCTTACTTCCTATTTGCTTTTGACAAATCATTGTAACGAAGTCATCGCCAAGGTTGACGATTTGAACACCTGATGTGACTACTTTGATCAAAGCTTTTACTATCTAGGTCCGCCATATTTTGGAGTAAGCCTGTCTGGTGTGGTCGCCACACTTGTTTTATGCTTTTGATTACAGCTTTCAAATGTTGAATCAGTTGAAAGAACCTTAACAAAATATCTGCGTGGCTGCAAAAACTTAACTTATTCACAACGTTTAAAATACCTTGGTCTTGAAGCATTAGAATTACGGAGGTTGCATGCTGACCTCTGTCTTACCTTTGCTTTAGTGAAGGGGTTTGTGGATATTGATTCACAGTTATTCTTTAAAATCCGCGGTAATACCTACACTCAAGGCCATCCTTTTAAACTTAATGTAGCCGTGTTCAGAAGGGACTTTATGAAATACTTCTTTTCAAACCGTGTTGTAAATCCGTTAAACAGCCTTCCATATGGAGTGGTAAACTCAACCTGTCTGAAAATGTTCAAGCGAAATCTGAAAGACATAGACCTAACTTCTTTTCTGAAGTGTTTCGATTTATTTGTATTATCATGCGTTTTTTTCTGTTTACGACTAATTAGTGGAACTGGTTTTAGTGAATGGTTTTCATCCCTTCCAGTTTTCCAGTTACCTACTATTGGTGGTAATACAATTCTATCTTATCTAGACACATGGTAGTGTGTCGCCGTCATGTAACAGTAGATCATCTTACTGTAGACATCCGATTGTTAAAAAATTGATTGCTAATGATAAAAAGGCGGCCTCACTAGCAGACACGTGTCTGTTAACTGTAAGCAACTAAAATCATATTTTGGAATGTTGAGAATAAATTCCAAACAAAACAGAAATATTTCAAATTGTGGTAAATGTAAGGTGAAGGGTCAGAGATTAAGAAAAACTAAAATTTAAAGGATGAGTGTCCACCAATCATAGAGAGAAAGATGCATCAACAACGTTCCTTTTATGTTATTGACTAGCTAGCAACTAATAACTAGTAACGCTGGCCCCATGTTAAATCCCAGAGACTCATTGTTTATGGCTAGTGAACAATTGGGAACGCCTACACAACTGAACTTTTACACACGGATGCATAGTGATCTCAACATTGTCCTTTTGTTGGTTTGGGGCTTGTAGGTTTCAGGATAAATGGGTGGGAGGGCTTTGAAATTAGGAACCACGAAATTAAAATTTCGTTTCTTTTCCATGTTGCAACCAAAGATTTCAAGCAACAATTGCTTAGACAATCAACCCTAGTCCTTAGATTTATTGTAACAGCCTGGACGAACTAAAAGCTGAACTTAACGAAGTACAAAATAATCAGTCATTTACTATGTTGTAGACTGCTTGAGAGTAGAGATGCACGTTAGATGATGGCTACGCAACAATACGTACTGATGTGTTAGCAACAGTGAACTTCAGGGATTGCTGCATGACAAAATGTGAACAAAGAAAGCTTACGGAACGATGCACAATTCGGCTGATGTAGCGGCTAATTATTTATCGACATAAAATTCATCAAGAAAAACTGTAGAGATAAAGACAAGACAGCGAAACCTTTTGTACGTTCACAGTCGTAAGTTACATATGTTTATTAACTGTAAGCAATAAAAGCATATCTTATCATGTTGAAGATAAGTCCCAATGCAACCGAAATTGCAGCTTTCAAATGTTGAATCAGTTGAAAGAACCTTAACAAAATACCTGCGTGGCTGCAAAAACTTAACTTATTCACAACGTTTAAAATACCTTGGTCTTGAAGCATTAGAATTACGGAGGTTGCATGCTGATGAAATTGTAAGGGGAATGTTTGCAATTTGTGGATAACAACTGAATGGTATTCCCTAATTGAGTAAGCGAAGCGAACGAAATCAGCTATTTTCAGCCATTGTGTGCAAAAATGGGATTGAAGAATCTTAAGCATGTGAAGAATGGTCATACAATAAACTAAGCCGTGTCAATTTGGCTAATCTTACGGCTAATTAGCAATGGTAAATTAGAAAATTAGAAATGTGAAAATTTATAGATATAAAATTCCTCGAGAAAAAAGTTTAGATGAAGATAAGACGGTGTAATCTTATGTACGGTGCATGTGCCTATCAACTGCAAGCAACTGCAAGCGTATCTTTTCATGTCGAGAAAAAATCTTAATGCAGCCGATCTCTTGAAAAAGTAAGGGGAAGGTGCAGGACTAATTATAACAACTAAAGGGCATGTGGTGATTGTGTGAGCGAAGTGAACGCAATCAGCAATTGTAAGCCAGTGTCTGCAAAAATGGAATGGGAGAAACATAAGCGCGTGAAGAATGGTCGTACAATAAACTAAGCCGTGTCAATTTTGCTAATCTAATGGCTAATTGGCAATGGTAAATTTGAAAATTATCATTGTGAAAATTTATAGATATAAAATTCCTCTAGAAAAAAAGGTAAAGAGATGAACATAAAACAGTGTAACCTTTTGTACGTTCACAGTCCTATGAAAGTTGTGATATCCACCCAAAACCAAAACTGGTGTAAAAAGCTACCAAGTTTACAAAAAGGATCGGCCTTTGAAGGTAGTGATATCATTCAAAGAGGGAAAGGCCGCCAAGGTTAATCCTATTAGCCAAGTTAATCGCACCGACTAATAGTTCGAAAGTTAGCACTCTCGGTAGCAATCTTCAAATTTTCATTTAAAGTCAAAAGTATTATTCGGTGCGATCAACTTGGCTAATAGGATTAACCTTGGCGGCCTTTCCCTGGTTGAATGATACCACTACCTTCAAACGCCGATCTTTTTTGAAAACTTGGCGGCTTTTTACACTAGTTATGGCTTTGGGTGGATCTTATCTTCCCAACTAGTAACTGTAGGCCAGTTGCATTGACTGAAAGTTCATGTAAGGTAATATAGAACCTTACTAAGATGGCAATATTAATTTTTCTTGAACACAACATTTTACCACTCAAGGGCCGCTACGATATTTGTTTACAGGGATATCAGCTGGCTTATAATCAACTAGTTTCTTGACTTGATTAGTTGACAAAAGGAACGTAGTGATATAATTCACCAAGAAAAGACCGCCAAGGTTAACACGTTAATCAGAAAACTTAGCAATTGCCCTCTTATTTAATTTCTTTAATGCGTTGCCTATAATTTCTCAACTAATCAATAAAACAAAATAACAATGTTTAACTTGTAGTTCTTGGTTTAGTCTTTTCAAATTGTTTGTCAACTAATAAAATAAACTAAACCAATCCCCAAAAATACACGATGAAAATATAAACAAATACTCGTTGGAGTAGCCAACAACTACATTGAAACCCACTGCAAACACTCAGCAATTGTTAGTTTTATTTTTTTTTTTACCGTTATTATACTCAACTGCATATGCTTAAGTAAACAATACTAATGAACTGGCATTTCAATAAACTACGCAGAAGCAATACACAGTTCCTATTCACTCCCTCATGCAATATGGTAGGGGCCCTCAAAACCAATTGTGTTGTAGTATGCTAGTGGCTCAACATGGTGCGGTTCACCTGCCCTCACCATCGGTGGTCACATAGCCCTTCATGCCTCCAGATGAGTATGAATATGAGTAGAGGACGAGAGGGAGAATTGAGTTAGAGAATTGCAAGAAGAAACCCATCATCTTTGACATGCGACAATCGACATAAGAACGAGTCACCACAAGGCCTTGCTGTTCCCAAAATACCAGTGGATGCAGGCTGGCGCCAGGCACCAACCCGGACCTCATGGACAGAAGGCAATCGAGCTATCCGCCAATGTATCTGGCCTTAAAGTATGGGTAGTTTCACAGAACAACACAATGCATAGAATGCTGTTCAATGCCTTACAAATTCATACAGAAAAAATAAATTTAAGAAGAGAGCAATTTCCATGCCATCTGGTTAATGGGTTAATCTTCGTGGCCTTTTCTTAGTGAAATATCATTACTTTCAAATGCCTATCCTTTTTTGGACTTAGTGGCTTTTTTAACATTTATAGTTTTTTTTTGCATGATTAACACTATGCCGTATCCAGCCTTTGATACCATTTATAACCGTCACTTTCAGACATCTTGCATTATGGACATCAAATTTAGACCAGAAAGCTTCCCGATTTTAAAGAAAGTGTGAAAATCTTCCTTAGAACTAGCTCCTTTTATTTCAGTAATAACTTCTTGATTAAGATTGGAATTTTGCTCTGTGTTTTTTATATTCCCAAACTATTTTAATACTATTTCCAGGAAGTCGATATCATTCTTAATGCTATATCGCCTATCGCACAACGCATCCAAGTTGCAGATTACGGATCACCCATTATGGATACCAGTACAGTAGGGATGATGCAAAAACCGTCTGAAGATTACTGAACAATAAATTTTATCACCTTTCTTCAACCTTTCCCAATGTCCACATGGTTGGGCATCACAGCAATGGCTGTATTAGTGTGCAGCTGCATGGTTTTTTCAACATCATGTGACGTCTATATGGCACAAGGAGCTGAAAATGGTTCGTTCTTGCAAGTAGGCATTTTTTATGCATTGTGGGGAGTGATTGCTATCAGCTTGAAAAAAGGTAAGTTATAAACTATTTTGGCAAGGTAATAAATGTGACACAAGTCTCTGTAGTCTGTACACAATACAAAAGTTACATCAGTAAAAATCATGCACTAGAAACAATGAAGTACAGTTAACCCCATTTATGTACTCGTTCATTCGAGTGATTTCAGCCAGATTCGAACTGAGGTACCAGTCCAACACCAGATCATAGCCACATCATTTTTACCGATATGGCCACTGGTCCACTGTGTAAAGACAGTATAGCAGTGATCTGGTGATGGACTGGTTTGCCAGTTTGAATCTGGGTCTCACGTCACTCGACTGACATGTACGTGCCAGCGTTGGATCGGGTCACCAAGTCAACCAGGTCACCGGGTCATACTGGTCAAGTTTTAGGCCGGGTTACCAGGTCCGAGTACCTCAGGTCAGATCCGGTGACCCGGAACTTCGTATTCAAACAGAACAAGGCTGGTGACCCAGCCTTAGGTGGTTAGCTGAACTGATTCAGATCCCCAACTAAGCCTAAGACAAAAATAATTGAATTTTTTTCCTGTGTGTTAGTACCGAAAGTGATTACTACTGTTTCTATGGAAAATATTTTACGGTTCTTTACTATAACCACCGAATAAAAAAAAATAGTAAACAAAGTTAAATTTTTTTGTAAGTAGAATTAATTGGCTTTACTGAAATTTACTGCAAAATTCGTTTCTTTAAGCTTAACGATGATCATAATTTTTTATTATATTTCCAAGCATTATGATGTACGTTGCAAAGTTAATTTGTGATAGTTGGTGAAAGCGGGCTAGAGCAGCAGTATGGCTTAACATTTACAACATAATTTATTCTATCTGGCAAGAGAATGTTGGTTTTGATCCCATTTAAGCCAAGCAAATCCAACGTTTTACTGTTGCAATATTATTTGTTCGTTACAGTGGCTCATTCATCATTCAGCATTCATCAGCTGGGGGAAGGAGGGGGATGGCAAAATACTTGTTTTGATTGATTAACGTGAACAAGTTAAGCATTTGTTACAGTTAAAAAAAACGCTAAATAAGCGTTTCAAAGCAACGACAATTGCAGTGAAGATGAGGTACTTTACAGGGCTGGGAGGAGGAGGGGGGAGTTTACAGTAGCAAATATTTCTCGGACCTTATTTTCAGTTGTTTCCCTTCCTGCCCAAGATCACTGGGTCAACAGGTAAAGCCAGGTGCATCCGTGTCAATTCAGATCCGACTGGGTCAGCAGGTAAATCCAGTCTGGCCTGGTCACTGGGTCAAACCATGTTGGCCGGATCACTAAGTCCAGCCAGATCACCGGGTCTGACCGGGCCACCGGGTCCCAAGACGACCTATTTTCGGGTCACCAGGTAAAAAAAAAGTGACCCGGCCCAACTTTGGCACGTGCATAAAGATGGCTTACTGTAGTTAGTTATTTCTACTGCATGATTTTCGCTGATGGTTTAACTCCAATTTATCTTATAATGGAGTCAGTTGAATCATCAAAGACATTAAGTGTTATTAATTAATAAAATTAGATGAAAGTTTTCGTCTGTTAAGAGATAAACAGGATCAAAACTTGTGTAACATCTGAATAAAAATTACGTCTTTAAATACTTGGTGATTCGGTAAAAGTCCTGTGGTTCTAAATGGAGGATAGGAGGTGCCAAAAGGCAAAAATTGGGGTGGGGGTTAGCACCAAAATATCTAACTGCTAGGGCACAAAATTTCCCTTGGTCCACTCGTAACTATGCGGTGAGTAGAAACTAGCAAATTGCGAATGCACGTAGCTCTTCCAGCAAAGTGACAATAACTACTGGATTCACCTTCGAAAACATTGGAGTTGAAAAAGAATGTTGAAAGTCATTTTACAGGTGGGTATGGGGGAAGATCTTAAGAATCTACTGTGGCACCCTCTATTGTCTGGTACTTCGTTATGCTTACAGGTTGTTCACAGGTGCACAATGATGTAACAGAATTCCACACAATAATTTACATAGCCTTAGCTATATCTATAGAGGTCTTTTGCTTGGGCGTACCCAACGTGTGAAATCTGGAAACTCCTTTTCGGAACCAGTGCAAATTGTCAGTGGGGTTCCACAAGGGTTCGTATCGATTAATTTTGTATTTAAATGACTTGCGTTGCAACCCAGTCAATGCAAGTCAGGAGAAATTTGCTGATGACCTAAACCTAAACCTTCACTCTGCTATTGTAAACTCGACCTCAAAATATCAATTGCAACTCGACGTCAATTTTGTGGCTCGTTGGTCTGTGGATTGGCAGCTGCCAATTTCGGATGATAAGTGCAAATCCTTTCATATAGGACATTCTAACAGCAACCACTCATATGTTTTGAACCAGACCACTCTTCCGAGTGTTTGTTCAGTTAAGGATCTCGGTGTTTGGTTTGACTCCTTCTTAAAATTCACCACCCATTGCAATCACATGGTGGCAAACGCTAATCGTCGTCTCGGAATTGTAAACCTTATTTTTAATTCTGGCTGTGTTTTAAAAATTTATGTTTGCCCGCTTTTAGAATATGCTTCACAGGCTTGGTCCCCTTACCTGTTGCGCGACATTGACCATTTGGAATCGGTGCAGCGTCATTTTACAAAGCGGCTGCCTGGCCTTGCTCAGCTGCCTTATTATCTGCATTTGAAGCGTCTTGGGCTAGACTCCCTTGAACTGCACCGACTTAAGGCTGACCTAATTTTGACATTTAAAATTCTGCGCAGCTTTCTGGAAATAGCTTTACAATTCTTTGACCTTAGCCATGTGAGCTGCTCGTTTAAATTCATCTAGTTTAAAGATGGGAAAATTAACATCAAAGGAAACGAAAAAAACCGGCTAGTGACCCACATAAAGAGTAAAGAAGAACTTGACAAATTCATTGAAAGGCAAAAAGCAAACACCAGTGCACCAAATCAAACTGGAATCGAATCACATCTAAAAAATAGTGAAAGTGCGTCAATCTCCACTCAAACAAAATGATTGATGAAGACACAGATATTAATGAAGTTTGTGAAAGCTTCATTGAGTTGGGAGACATGTTATCATGTCTGGGAAATTCTGCTTTTAAGTGTCTCCCTTCTAACATAAGGAGCAAGCTCAATTGGTCTGCTTGGTTAGCTGAATTAGAGACTACTGGTATTGAATGGGCTTTATTGTTTTTACCGAAATCAATGTGAAGGAGCATGAAGTCGATATTTTTTATATTGAAAATTACGCAAGTTATGCGAATTGTAGGTTGTCCCAAAAAGATGGAGGTGTGTTACTTTTTATAAAAATAACACTTTTACAAATATAAACTGCTCAAATATAAAAATAGATGATAATTAAGCTATCGGTTGTACGTTTCAAATTGAAAATGAGAATTTTGAAATACTGGCTGTTTATATAAAAAACCCTCAGCCAGCAGAGTGAACTTTACAAAAAACTAAAAACGTATCTGGTAAACAAATCAAAAAACGATAATATTTTTCTGATTGGCGATTTCAATTCGAATGTTCTTGTAGGACACCAGGATAAGAATGAAAAGCACGACATCGAAAGATTTGAAAACTGTATGGCTAGTATAGGCTATTCTCAAAAGATAAATACACCAACTAGGGAGGAAATTAGAAACAATAACGTAATAAGATCCTGTATTGATTTAATTTATTGTAAAAGTACAAAGTGGATGTGCGATTCCTTTGTTGTAAAAATTAAACTAGCTGATCACTACTTTACAGCTTTCAATGCATATAATCGTTCCTCTGAGAGGAACCATGAAAACCATTCTAACCTAACTCAAATAAAATCCGGATATTTCCACAAAGGTATCATTAAACAGTTGCAAAATCAAAATTGGAATTTTCTGAAAATGTTTACCGACCCCAATGAAATTTATGAGCAAATTGAAACTAAAATTAAAACATTTTATATTGACAACCAAAAAAGGGATATAAAAAAGGGATAAAACGAACGCCAGACTAAGAACAGATATAAAAAAAACATTTAAAGCAGAATGGTTGACAACTGAACTTTTTTAAAAAAAATAATAAAAAAAAATAAACTTTGGAATAAAATTTCGAAAATGTGTAATCCGAGTCCACACGACCTATTAAATAATTATAAAAGGATGAAAAATGAGATCCGAAAGGAAATTAACGATGTCAAACAAATATATTACAAGGAATACTTTATTAAGAATAGAACCGATGGAGCAAAAATATGGGAAAAAAATAAACTATTTGTGTGGAAAATCGGTAAAAAAAAGGTAGCCTAGACGAATTTATCAAAACAGCCTTCCAGCCAGAAAATACAGAAACAGTGTGCAATAATTTTGCATCCTTCTTTCATAATGAGGTTCTAAACTTAAAAAAAGCAAAAAAAAAGGGTAAGCATAAAGGAAGCATCCGACAATACAAATAATTGAACCCACTTTTTTTTAAATACTTGCTATTCTAAACCAAATTAATGTAAAAAAATGATGCGGCCATGATGGTTTCCTACTTGAAAACTTTCTTAAATCAAAGGAACAAACGGTACCTGGTCATCCTGATTTCGGCAATCATTAAAACAGAAATTTGGCCTACTAACCTAAAACATAAAATTATTAGGCCAATTATTAAAAAAAGGTGAAAATAACCAGTATTGTAATTACAGCCCAATTGCCCTATTACCAGTCCTCGACAAAATCATTGAAAAGGTTTTTGCCAACAAAAAAAGTTTTTTTTAAAGTTTAAAATTATACATGAATGCCAATATGGCTTTCAACAAGGTAAAGGAACCATGGACGCCCTGCATGCTATTAATAATAAAGTAACGCAAGCTCTTAATAAAAGTAAACATGTAGGGGCAATTTCAATTGACCTAAAAAAGGCCTTTGATACTCTCGACAAGGAAGTACTGCTAAAAAAATGATGCAAAGTTGGGTTTCGTGGGAAATTTTTGGGTATACTACAAAGCTATTTAACGGGTAGGAAGAGCAGTGTAAAAATAGATGAAAATCAAAGTGAATGCCAACCTATCATGTATGGTGTACCACAGGGTTCAATTTTAGGACCAATTCTCTTCCTTATCTATATCAATGATGTCACCCTAACTTGTAGTAATACTTTTATGACGTTGTATGCAGATGACATTTTCGCAATTGCTATAAATACTAATCAAGACAATATGAAAAAGATTTACAGCAGGACTTTGATAGTATAAACAAGTACTTTGTCGAAAACGAACTTTTTATTAGTAAAGAAAAAAGTTTTTGATGCATATCACAACTTCACATACACCAAAAAGCATTGGATTTAACATACAACTACACGAAGATGACTGTGACACTAGGCTCAGTTGCAAGTTTCCAGAACTCACACAGGTTGACAGCTTAAGATAATTGGGAATTACTATAGATGAAGATTGGAAGTTCAACAAACATATAGATACACTCATTAAAAAAATTAGAAGTAAGATACCATCGCTCTACACCCTAAGAGAGTCCCTTAACCCAAAAACTAAATGTGTGCTGTTTGAAGCATGGCTACTTTCAGTTGTACGATACGCTTGCACTATCAATGGCTCTACATCGAACTGGTATATTGAACGCTTACAAAAAAATTTGAATAAAGCAATAAAAACACTTTTTGATGGCAATAGCAACAGGGCAACTAAAGAGCTTATACTGGAACACAAAATTTTAACTTTCCGAAATTTATATAAATTAACTGTTAATAATAATTTTTTTGACCATACATTACAAAATAAAATTGCGAGACCATCACGTAATAATACGGCTTGGCTTAAAATCCCACCCTGGAGAAATTCATATGGGAAAAGAAATATCGCTTTTGTCCTTCCTACAATTTTAAATAAATTACCATTGAATTTAAGAACAAACCGAAGACCACATTATATTAATAAAACAGTAAAGAACTGGTTAAAAAAAAAACTAAAAATTAGCCCTACTTGGACACCTAAACTAGTGTGAGTAACATAATTTACTGCATTTGTAATAAATATAAAATTTATATGGAAATCTTTTCAAGCAACTTAATGAATGCTGTTAATATTGTATGAATTAATATTGTATGTTAACACTGTATTTTTTCGACTCTATTTTCACTTCAGAGCACATACAAGCATTGTTTTGCTTCGTGCCTTGGTTGTTTACAACTTTGTATACATACTCTGAATAATTATTATTATTATTATTATCTACACCTCTTAAGCCTTGATTCCGAAGCCCCATCCGTCCGTGTAGCAAACAATACAATAAAGGTAGCAATCACTTTAATCCTGCGGTGCACGATGCTATCATTGCTGTGTTGCAAAGCGGCCGGCACCAATAGTACCTCTGTAAACAATGAAACTTAATTTACCACACCATAATATTATTTGCCAGCGAAATTGTTTAAATGATGCTGGACGATGCAGGAAATCTATTGTGATGCCTCCTTCCACCGTGCAACTTGGAAAGGGGATAATGGAATCGTGATACCCTCGGTAAAGCAGTTCCTATGCCGCAGAGTGACTGTGGTGTGTTCTAGCACTGTCTACTAGTTAATTGCGGTCTCTGTAGCCTTGGACGTAGCAGTTGACTTGGAGCTGACATCGTTCACGGTTCATTCTGACTGACTGTCTGCGCTTCGAATGATTCAGGGTTCACTTAGGAGACTTGATGTGTCCGACCCCTTCATTTATTCGTTGTGTAGGAAGCTGTGATCTGCCTAGCGTGCTGGCGTCGTGGCTCTGCACTGGGTCACGGGTCACGCAGGCGTTCAGGGCAATGTGCAGGCAGACGGACTGCCAAAAAGTGCCTTCATAGCCTGTGCTCCTTTGGTGACACTGGTGTCATCAGCCAGGGCCAGGACACCAATTGTTCGAGAACTGTTTCAGTGGCATTGAGAGAGTGAGTGGGCCACGGCTGTGACTAAGGGGGGACCTCTTTCGCATACAGCCGAGCTGCTCCCTTAGCTCATCTCTAGATAGTTCACCGCCCTGGGTTGCGCACTCATTGTCTCGATTACGAGCAGTTCATTCTTTACTCCGTGGGTACCAGTTCAGGCTTGGGTGGGTGTCCACGTTGAACTGCACATTGTGCCAGTGTGAGGAGACCTTGGCCCACATCCTGTATTTTTGTAGGAGAATTGTAAATCAGAGGAGCATCATCACTAGGTGGTTTAATATGCACCTAACTGTAACTCCTGTCTCTGTCCAGTGGTTGTGATGTGGCTAGAAGACACCGTGCTGTCGCCGCGTTTGCTAAGGCTACTGGGGCTCGTCTCTAGTTTTATGTATGTTGGTGACCCTCTGCAGCTTTGCGACTCTGTTATGTGCAATGTGTTGGTCTTCAGCCTCGGGTGAATTTTGTGCAAGTGGCATTTGTATATTAGGAGGGAGTTTCAGTTGTGTAATTCAGTGCTGGTGTGTGGTGATAAGAAGAACAAGGGTGGTGAAGTGCTCGTTGGACTGGAGCTTACCTGTTGTGAATTTCAGTTGCGGTTTTGATCTTGGTTTTTGTGTTGTGTGTTCTGTACAGATGTTGTTGTTTGCCATTTTACTGCTGTAGTTGGATGCATGGCATGTGCCCAAGGCTCACTACGAATAAATTGAAGTGAATTGACGATTCTGGACGATTAATCACTGGACGATGCTGAATGATAAATCACTGTCATAAACCATTGGAAGATTCAAATTAAAGGTTAAATACTTAAAACTCCCAAAAATACACAGACGAGTTTGGTCACTCAATCAGCGTTTATTAGCCAGGCAAAAATAATTGAGCTCACTGGTCGTTTTCGACGCACAGTTTGCAACATGGGGAGATGGGGAAGGAGGGCTGTTTTATGAGACAACCACCGTAGCTAGCCTTGAAATTCTGATCCACTGTTTGCAGCATGGGAGTGCGGCGGGTGGTTGTTTAATGAAACAGACAGTGTAGCTGGCCTATAGATTCCAGTATGTAGTGTATGTATGCAAAAATCGCTGTAAACTGTATAAAGGAAAGAGCAGAACAACACATTACTGTGGTCTTGTTTTCGTTTTTGTCTTTTTTAGGCTCAGCTTTGTCTATTTCTTTGAAAATATTTCGTGGTGTATTCTTGTGCATGCTGCAAATTTTAACGATATCACAGATGCTAGATGTCGCCACAGTGTATTCTACGAGGTGGTGGAACATCCTCCATTATGCCGATATTTAAAAAAATAATATAAACTTGATTTGCTTATTTGCTTGAGTCAGTGCAAAAGATACTTCACCAGGAGTCTGCCGGCCTTATACGGAAACTCCCCTTTGCAGAGAGGTTACGACGACTGGGCTTACCCTCACTTGAACTGCGCCGTCTGCATGCAGACTTGTCACTGACTTATTCGATCATCCACAACCTATTACCCCTTGATTCCTCTTTCTTTGAACGTCAAAAATTTTAGGCGACTCGTGGTCACCCATTAAAGTGGAAGATTATCTCGTCTCGCCTTGATTGCAGAAGACACTTTTTGCACTGCGTGTTGTGCCCTGTTGGAAATCGCTTCCAACTGGGGTGGTGACTCTGCCTTCTCTTCATTGCTCTCGTCGGTTAATTACAGCTTCTGACCTATCTATCTAAATTCCTTAAGAGGGTTTATTAGGATACATCCTGTTAAGACGTACCAAATTGGCCGTCGCCATTAATGTATTTGTGTGACAGTTTGTGTGACAACAGGTCTAATGACCATGTGTTGGAATTCCCAGTTCCTGGTGTTTTGGTTGTGTGCAAGCTTGGGACTGGTGACAACCCGTTAGCCCAGATCCGGTGGATGGTGTGCAACTCGGTAACGGAAGTTGCTGAAGAGAGGTTCCCTTGGTTACCGAGATTTGTAACAGCCGTGAGGGCTGCCAAAATCCTCACTTCGACTGGCGCTAGGCCAGGAACAACATCACCATTTTGGTCCATTTATTTTGAAATGTTTTTGTGAATTTTGTAAGCCGTTTGCCTTGCATTAAATGTGAGTTGTGTTTAAAAACGTGTTTGCGTTTATACGTTAAAATGGTAGTAGATCGGTTCACTTAAATTAGCCTCAACAAGTGGTATTCAGAGCGTTTTTTTTCGTGATAACGCAAATATGGCAAACTTAAACCTAACGTTCCTTCGAAATTTTATCCCTCTCGTATGCAGTCATGCTCGTATGCAGTTTCAAGACAGCAGCGACTTACTTCACAACTACTGACGGAGGATGAAGCCATTCAAGAACGTAAAGGTAAACCAACGAGGATACAAAACGACAATTTCAAGATGTTTCCTGGTTTCTTCAAAATAACGGCAAGTATACGTTAAGTGCAGTCGGAGTCATACCAAACAGTTAATGGTATTTAAAAGTCAGTGTTTATACATTGTAAAATCGTAGTAATTCCGCCAGAAATAATTTAAAGGGATTGCAGTAGAAATAATTGACATAGGACAGTGTACCTAGAAAGAAAGAAAACTCGTAAAGCCTAAGAAGTGTACAGTGATATTATTTAAAAATGGCAGATTTAAGTCAAAAGATGAATAATCTTTCAAATATCCAGTTATTAGACGGCAAAAATTTCGCATCCTGGTCATGTCGTGTAGAAGCGCTCCTAAAGCAACAAGGCATTTGGGGTTTAGTCATGACAGGAAAAGCAAAACCAACCGATGATAAAGAGTTAGCCAAATGGGAATTAGCAAATGAAAAAGCAACGGGGTTGATAACTTTAAGTGTCGATCTGCTAAAAATTCAAATTCCTAGAAACTTGACAGAAGCTTATATGATTTGGCAACACTTGAAGAATAGGTACGAGCCCTCAAATGTGTTACGTTATCTAGCGTTAAGAAGAAAGCTGCACGATTTTCGTAAAACTGACGACATGTCCGTAGCTGAATTTCTAGGACGAATTGGTGCATTATTTCAAAGTATAGCCGATACTGGAAAAATAATCGATGACGAAGAAAAAGCATGCTATATAATTCTAGGCTTGCCTGCAAGTTATGATAATTTAGTCACGAGTTACTTGGCACCCCTTAAGAAGACTGATAGCCTAAAGTCTGAGGATATTGAACATTTATTGATCATGCATGAGTCGAAAGAAATTGCGTATACCCATGCTAAACCTGTTTCAGAGTCGACGTACTTCACGACACCAAAGACGCCACACGTACAAGGCGGAGTATCCTGCTATAGATGCGGCGGCGCCGGGCACAAAACTCTAGCCTGCGGCACCCCTGCGCCCCCCCAAGAACAATTTCGTGGAAGAGGACGTGCCCGTGGACGTTCCAGATGGCGTGGATCGCGACGGAATGCTAGCCGTCAAACGCCAGAAAGTAAGGCAAATATTGCGTGCTTCACGTACACGAAGTTTGTTGGAATAAAAGCATACGCAGCTAAGACAGGTTTCAATCTTAAAAATGCACTTATTATAGACTCGGGAACAGTCCGTCATTGCGTAAGAAATGAAAATTGGTTTCATACTAAATACGAAATACCAGTTGAAAACGTAAAATGTGCAACCAAAGCAACTACAGTGTCAACAAAAATAGAAGGTATCGTAAAAATAAGTTCAAATGGTATAATGGTATAATGGTATTTATCAATGCAGAAAACACTGTTTTTACCTGAAATTGACGTGAATCTCTTTTCTGTGGGACAGGCAATGAGATCAGGGTTAAGAATTACCTTTGACAATGATGTGTGTGAAATAATACATAAGCAATCTGGCAAACTTGTAGCAACTGCTCAGTATATTGCAGGTTTATTTGTCATTAGCAATCCAAAAATTGTAAGCAATCCAGAAGTAGTGATAAATGCTCCAAACAACATTTTATCTCTGGAAAATGATAGTTACATTAAAATAAACCAAACTAGTGTTACGCCAGTTAAGCAAGAAATTAAAATGCATAAAGATTTCCGTACCACAACTAACCAAGACCAAGACTTAAATCAAGGTCAGGTGCGAGTTTTTTCAAAAATCCAGAATAAGCAAGAAAAACTGCCTGAAAATTGCCAAAATAATTCTCAAATGAATAAGCAAACCGAATTATGGCATAAAAGATTTATGCACGTCTCCCCACTCACCTTGAAAAAGATTGCAAAGTCAAGAGCACTAAGAGGTTTTTCTAGACAATCCGACATTAAGCCAAAAAATAACGCAGGTTCTGCTTGTCTACAAGGAAATAGCAAAACAAAGCCATTTAAGACTGTTGCATCCAATCCTATTGTTGAAAGACTTAGTTTAGTGTACTCTGACGTAGTCGGTCCCTTTCCGACGCCAACAAGGGCAGGCTCCCGTTACTTCGTTACATTCATTGAATGTAGAAGTCGTTTTGTTCAAGTAGCGTTCATGAAATCAAAAGATCAAGTTTTTGATAAATTCGTTGAATATAAATTAAAAGCTGAAGCTGCCACAGGGTGTAAAATTAAGACCTTCATGTCCGATCATGGGACAGAGTAACAAAAACTCCAAGATGGCCGAATTCATGCTTCAAAATGGCATTAAGCATCAGTTTTCACCACCCTACTAAGCGTCCAGCAATGGAATTTCGGAACGGCTCAACTTGACAATCATGAACCTCGTTAGGGCAACGTTAGTGCAAGCAAAACTTCCCACAAAGTTTTGGGGAGAAATGGTGAACACAGCAGTATTCATTCGTAATCATTGCACAAATGTCAGAAATCGTAATAAAACTCCTAGGCAAATATGGGAAAATACGAAAGTTAAGCCAACCGTAAAATATTTTAAAGCAATCGGTTGTTTGTGTTTTGCCTTAAAACCGCCACTAAAAAGATCAAAACTCGATGCAAGAAGAGTACCCTGTATAATGCTTGGCTATGACCAACAATCACGTGCATACAGACTCTATGACATTGATAACAGCAAGGTAATAGTAAGCAGAAACGTTGATTTTCAAGAGGAAGTGCTAGGTGCATTAAGACTGTTCAAAAACAATGTAGAAAAATGCGGTATTGATTTAGACTCGATCATTGTTGATCTTTCTTACAATCCAACGTCTGTAGAGGATGAGGCTGGTCAGGTCGCACCACTCAATGTAAGCCCAGGCAATGAAGCTCCAGGAAGTTCAGCAGCGACCCCCATTCAAGTCCATCGGCCCCAAACTCCAGTGACTGGACATAGGCCTAGGACTCCACTGACTGTACAGCAGACCCCAAGGCAGCACACTCCGATGGAACGGCCAGTACCTACACCTGCTCAAGTACCAGAAGCAAGAATTACAAGAGCCCGAGCTAGACGTGAAGGCGTAACCATACCTGAATTAAGCTACGGAACTTCGTCAGAGGGGGAGATTCACAGTAATGCAGCTGTTGCCGACGTTCCTCAGCAAGAGCCCACTGAAGATGACTACATTCTCTCATTGTGTGCTATCCCGAACGAGCCCAAAAATGTTAAAGAAGCCATGTCCAGCCCAGATGCCAATCAATGGCGTATTGCTATGAATGATGAATATGGTTCGCTTATAGCAAACGGGACTTGGGAACTCGTCGACCTCCCTCCAGGTGCCCGCACTATAGGAAGCAAGTGGGTACTGAAAATTAAAAAGACGGAGACAGGCGAAGTGGAACGCTATAAAGCAAGGCTAGTGGCCCAAGGATTTGACCAAAAATATGGTACTGAATATTACGAAACTTACTCACCAACCGCGGGACTACCTAGCGTACGCCTGCTCTTAGCTGTAGCAGTCCAGAACAATTATTTCGTGGACCAATTCGACGTTAAATCCGCAAACTTGAACGGCTTCTTGGGAGACGGAGAAGAAATTTATATGGCCCAGCCAGAAGGTTTTAAAGAGCCTGGACATGAAGACAAAGTTTGCAAAATAATACGCAGTCTCTACGGGCTCAAACAATCCGGACGACGATGGAGTATTCGTTTCGCCGAACAAATGATTAAGCACGGCATGAAACGTTGTCGTTCAGACACCTGCGTTTTCTAGGTACGTCAAGGAAAAGAACTTATAATTTTCATCGTTTATGTCGATGACGTAGCTGCAATCACATCAAGTCACAAGATGCGGCAGCTAGCCAAGAAGATTTTGACTTCAAGTTTTGACATAAGGCCTTTAGGCCCTATAAACTTTATGCTTGGGATCAAGTTTTCAAAAACTTCTGATGGGGCAATGCTGCTTAACCAAACCACGTACATAAACAAGATTCTGGCTAAGTTGGGCATGCAAGATTGTGTTCCTGTCACGACCCCAATCGTTACTGCAGGTCAACAAACAAAATACCACTAAGGGAATTAGTGGGTTCGCTTTCATATATAGCGAACGGCACACGACCTGACATAGCGTATGCTGTGAATAACCTCGCTCAGCGTGCGTCTGCTCCCACGCGAGAAGACTGGTTGGCTGGCAAGAGGATTCTTCGTTACCTCCAAGGTACGAAAGACCAGAGCCTCGTGATGCGTCCCGACCTTACAGGCCTGAAAATTTTCACAGATGCGAGCCATGCAAGCGACCCTGCCACAAGGAGGTCTACCACAGGAGTTCTAGCAACGTATGGAAATGTTCCCTTCTTATGGAGGTCCAACCTGCAAAGAACCGTTTCGCTTTCCACCATGGAAAGCCAATATAAAGCTATTTCGCAAGGTGTCCAAGAGTGCCTTTGGACGCGTGAACTTTTGTTGGAAACTGGCATAATTGGTCTTGAAGACAAGAAGCCAGTTACGTTGTGCACCGACTCACAAAGTGCGCGGTCTCACGCCGTTAGCTACGTAGAGAAGGGTTGCACCAAACATATAGATATTATCTATCACCATGTGTGCGAGAAAACTGAGGACAAAAGTGTCAACATTGAATATGTGCCGACGAAGATGAACCCTTCTGACTTACTGACAAAACCACAGTCGGGAGTCAGACACAACTTTTTGTCTAATTTAATGTGTGTTTCTCATTGCAGATAATAGCCCTGTTTTCAGAGGGGGATTTGTTAAGACTTACCAAATTGGCCGTCGCCATTAAGGTATTTGTGTGACAGTTTGTGTGACAACAGGGCTAATGACCATGTGTTGGAATTCCCAGTTCCTGGTGTTTTGGTTGTGTGCAAGCTTGGGACTGGTGACAACCCGTTAGCCCAGATCCGGTGGATGGTGTGCAACTCGGTAACGGAAGTTGCTGAAGAGAGGTTCCCTTGGTTACCGAGATTTGTAACAGCCGTGAGGGCTGCCAAAATCCTCACTTCGACTGGCGCTAGGCCAGGAACAACATCACCATTTTGGTCCATTTATTTTGAAATGTTTTTGTGAATTTTGTAAGCCGTTTGCCTTGCATTAAATGTGAGTTGTGTTTAGAAACGTGTTTGCGTTTATACGTTAAAATGGTAGTAGATCGGTTCACTTAAATTAGCCTCAACACGTCCTTTACCAGTAGTTCACCTGTCTTCTATTTTTTTCTTTATTTTCGAATTAAGTGCGGTGTTAGTAGTTTTACCCTTCCATCACCTAACCAGCTATACGTGGCAGGTTAAACATTTATATTATAAACTAGTAGCCGACGGTGGCCATTTTTTTTAACTTCATCACATGTTTACAGTAAACCAGAAGATTAAAAAAAGCGGTGGTCTTAACAAAAACATCATAAGGCTCCTTCGCGTAAAGATTTTTGTTTTCTTTAATTTACATCTCTATAACATTTTCGGTAGGAGTAGTAGGCTAGTTCGTGCGATATTTAAGAATATATACAATTTGGTAGCCAGCACGGAAATTTTTTTTTTCAAAATGGCGATGAAAGCTCCAGTGGGATTTTAGGGGACCTTTAGTATCTTACTTGAGAAGTATCTCTTTATGGGAATCTACTATATCCACCCAAAAGCAAAACTGGTGTAAAAAGGCGCCAAGTTTCCCAAAAATATCGGTCGTTGATGGTAGTGATATCATTAAACCATGGAACGGCCACCAAGGTTAATCCTATTAGCCAACTTTATCGCACCGAATAATACTTTGGACGTTAAATGAGAATTAGAATATTGCTACTCGCGGTAGCAATCTACAAGTTTTCGTTTAACGTCCAAAGTATTATTCGGTGCGATAAAGTTGGCTAATAGGAGTAACTTTGGCGGCCTTTCCCTGGTTGAATGATATCA
Organism: Lithobius niger; assembly: GCA_023313725.1. Classification (NCBI taxonomy): domain Eukaryota; kingdom Metazoa; phylum Arthropoda; class Chilopoda; order Lithobiomorpha; family Lithobiidae; genus Lithobius; species Lithobius niger. The sequence goes on along the minus strand of JAHWFP010219948.1, from coordinate 31,656 downwards.
CTACATTCAAAGGCCGATCCTTTCGGAAAACTTGGCGGCTTTTTACACCAGTTTTGCTTTTGGGTGGAAATAGTAGATTCCCATAAAGATGAAACCTAAGCAAATATGCACAGCTACTTCTCAAGTAACATATTAAAAGTCCCCTAAATAGTACAGCGGCTAAGAGACAAAAGTATGCACATCGTGCTAAAAGCATCAAATTCGGGGATATAACTAAGAGTGTCACTAAATTCGTTTATTGAAGTAGAACCACTTTGAGGGCCGCCATCTTGGCCGCTATCTTGAAAAAATGGCGGCCTTTTTTATAGTTTTTGGCTGTAACTCCTTAACCATCAACAAATCAAACGAACAATGTAAAGCTTCTGGACAAGAAAAGTGATATGCATCTTTTAGATAAAAGCAACCATTGAACTTCAAAATAGTATTTCAAGTTTACCCCCATTAATTTGCACGAGCGCTCCATTGTTCGATTGGTTGTTATAGTGACCTTCGGTTTCAAAGTGCTCTTGCTAGCTTTATAATAGCCCGAAGTGGCCATGCTTAGGATCTTCTGAAAGGTGGGAATCGGTTCTTTCCACCAGTCTTAACCGAAATTGCTTAACTTAGATAGCAACCGTCCTAGGAAAGCGTATGGGGATTTTCGTTTTCAAAGTGCTCTTCTAATAGCCAGAAATGGACATGCTTAGGGTATTCTGAAAGGTGGGATCTATTCTTTCCATCAATCCTAACCGAAATTGTTTACCTTAAACGGGGACCATCCTACGTCCATTTAAAGGTGAATTGGTAATGCATAGCTGCAAAAGCGTACGGTGATTGTCGATTTCAAGAAATGGACATTCTTAAGAATTTCTGAAAGGTGGGTATCTATTCTTTCCACCAATCCTAACCGAAATAGTTTAGGTTAGACACAAATACAAATATGAGCATTACAGTGGCACTTTGAAATTGAAACTTGCAGCTGCACCAAATACAGCTACACCTTTAAATCACAGGGAGCCGTCACAGACCATGGGCACGGGCAACATACCAACAACAGACATAGATATATCTATGTCTGTTGTTGGTATGATGTTGTCCGTGCCCACGGTCCGTGACGGCTCCCTGTGCTTTGAATGGGCTTAGAACGTTCCCTATCAAAGCTAAACAATGTAGGTTAGGGTTGATGGAAAGAATAGATCCCTGCCTTTCAGAATACAATAATAAATAAATTTATTTGCGTATAAGCAAAAACTGGGTCCAATAGGGCAAGCCACTTACATGGTCCGACTTTACACAAAAGTTACCTACTACACATTTTAGTTTATCATTACATACAATTTTCAATTAAACACTTTACAGCTAAAAAAAAAATAACAAAATAACTTGAAAAGCTAAAAATAATTTTAAAATAACATAAAAATATAGTTACAGACTGATACCATCATCGGACTGACTAATTTATGCTAAAATAACCTTCTTTGTAAAAATTTGTTATGACATACCTTTTGTAAGCAATTTTTAAAACTTGCAATCGTGTTGGCTTCAACAACCGCCTTAGGTAGGAGATTCCAACAATTCACCACTTGTGTACTAAAGAAATATTTCCTGGTATCAGTCATGAATCTGTCAGCAACTAGTTTCCAGGAGTGTCCCCTCGTACGGTCTCCAGAACGGTGCTCAAAGAAAATAGTGTAATCGACCCCCAAGTGTCCACGGACCAACTGCTAGGTCTAATTTAAGTCTGCTCTTAATCGCCGTAATTCCAGTTGTTCCAATTTCAAAATTCTAAGCCTATCATCGTATGGTACGTGAGAAAAACCTTTTAATGTTTTTGTAAATCTACGTTGGACTGATTCCAAGAGGTCTATATCTTTCATAAGGTGTGGGGACCAGACCGGGCTGGCATATTCAAACACTGGGCGCACATACACCTTAAATGCCCAAATTAAAGTTTTTGGGTCCCCAGAGCGAAAAAATTTTCGAATGACAGCGGCCCTTTGGCGTGCTGATTTTACAATCATATTACAATGATCACTAAAAGTAAGGTCCTTTGATACCCAAACGACCAAATCTTTCACAATTTCCACACAAGGTAATGGGTCTACACCGTCAAGGTAATAATCGAAATGAAAATTTTGTTTTCCTAGATGTAGCACTTGTCATTTTTGAGGGGCAAATTTTAATTGCCTGTCCAAGGACAGGATTGCAGATTGTAGAGTTCTTTTTGGAGTAAAAAGTGTGTGTCGTGGTCAACAACCCTACCAAACTGCTTAACATCATCTGCAAACTTCTGCAATGTAATATTATAATCTGATGATTTAAGATCATTTATAAACAGGATGAAGAGGAGTGGTCCCAAGACCGAACCCTGTGGTACACTACTCGAAACGTTTACTGCATCGGACATAATGCCGTTTAGCTCGACCCACTGGGTTCGACCAGTTAAAAAGTCTGACAGCCATTCCAGTAGTTTATTTTTAAAACCAAAACTTTGTAGTTTATGCAACAGTTTGCTATGGATTACAGATTACAGGCTTTTGCATAATCCAAGTAAATAATATCCACTGGAATTTTGTGGTCAATTGCCGATGTCCATTCTTCCAAAACACATAAAAGTTGTATTACTGACAGTAGCTCTTCCAGGAATAAATCCGTATTGGTCATTTGCTAAAAGCTTGTGTTTTTCAATATGGTTTGTCATGGTTTCTTTGACTACCATTTCAACCACTTTACATAATACACATGTGAGCACGATTGGGCGATAATTTGCTGGGTTTGAAGTCTCACCCTTTTTATAAATTGGAGATATTTTACCAGTTTTCCACGCTTTAGGTAATTTACCCGTTTTGATAGAGAGTTTGGCAATCCACGATATTGGGACACAAACTTCATTTTTAATTTCTTTAAAGAAAAAAGCGGAAAAACCATCGGGACCAACTGCATGACTAGATTTCATTGAAGTGAGAAATTTCAGAATTTTTTCTGCAGTACTCGTCGGCATTTCACATTCTATACAGCAACTATTGTTGAAATTTAAGGGATGTATATTATTATTGTCTACAGTAAAATTTTTAGCAAATTCCGCATTTAAGATGTTCGTTTTTTTACATGTATCCTCAATGAGAATGTTATTTATTTTAAATGGGGGAATGGACCTGTTGCATCCTGATTTACCTTTTATAAATGTGTAAAGTGAGGTAATGTTACCCTTTTTAATTAGGTCCCATTCCAATTTTATTTCATAATCGCGTGTCAATTTGGAGTATTTTTCCTTGCAAGTATAATAATTTACTAAGTTCTCTTCATTACGTTCCTTCTGATACTTTTTCCAGAGTTTAAGCTTTGATCTAGCAAGTTTTCTTATATAGTGTGGAACATATATCTTATGCATAGCACATGCTGTTTTTTTATTTTTTGCGTGTTTCCTGCTGTTTGCCATACAAACACGCACAAGATAAACGAAATGTGAATACATCCCGTCAACATCATTATGTTGGAGTAACTCTGATGCCCATGGGATTTTATTTAGTTCCGATTTAAGAACTTCAAAGTTTAACTTTGGTTCATGTTTTTGTTTAACAACGTTAGGGTTTTGGATATTACATGTTATTTTAAAACCCACCATATTGTGGTCACTCATGCCTAAATGATCGAGTACTTCTACATCAAATACTGTTCGATTAGTCTCTGCTAGAATTAAATCAATTTTTTTTCCCTGGTTGGGGCCCCCACCAATTGTGTCAACCCCAGCTCCGATACATAATCGAGAAAATACTGACCATTCCTATGGGTCGCCGAGGGGACACTCCAGTCAACAAAGGACATGTTGAAGTCTCCAAGAACGATAAATTCAGCAACCTTCGTTGAGTAGTAGTTACCAATATCACTGCACATACCCCTGTCCGCATCAGCATCATATTTATCTGACAAATAACCAAGCACAAAGCGAACTCCAGCTTTAAGTACATCAACACATAAGGATTCGCTATTATTGCTAACACCAACACTTATACACGATATATGTTTTTTTACCACCATCAACAACCCACCTGCACGACTACCTCTGTCCCTACGAATAATTGAGTATGGCAATCCTCCCACAACCAGGTTATCTGTATGCTCGTTGGTTAGCCATGATTCGGTTACAAAAACTATATCAAAAGTTTCAGATGATAGTAGTAGTATAAAAGATTGTAAATTTGCGTATACGCTTCTAGCATTTATTAAAACGCACTTTAAAAACCCTGTCGAATCGATAGTTTTCAAGAGCTGGCTATTGCGGTTTGCATCTAATATCGTGGGTGCACCCTTTAAAAAACGCAGTTTCCCTGATAGGTTGGATTTACAATTGCATGCGAAATCTCGTTCGACAAAATCAGTTTCCCCGATCTTGTTAAGTGCACTCCACTGCGTGCAAAGTTACCTCTTCCATCAAGAAGCTGGTTCCAAACAGAACCGGACCCAACATCAAGTGACGAACACATACGAAACAACTCACTATTTGTACATATAAGTGTATCGTAATCCTTATGCGTATTTTGACTTTTTGTTTTTCGTGGTTTGGGTAACAGGCCACAACAGATGACCTTGGCACATGGTTTTAACTTCCGCACCATAAGGACAGCATTTTTTATATTTTGAACAATGTCCCTCGGAGTATCCACTTCGACATTGTTACCACCTACACACAGTACCACTGTAAGATTTTCTGGTTCATTTTGTAGTAACATATTCAATTTGTCGGGTAATTGTTCAGCTCTAAGTACCGAATAAGTCCACACAAGAGCGTCACCCAAATTTTTCCAAGGTCGTAGATTTCGTGCATGCGAGTCCCCAATCACCAAAACCCTTTTATTTCTTAATAACGCCGGTAAACCGTCTGGCGCATGGTGTGATTTCGGTATCACTTGGTTCCAAATATTCTATTGCAGCAAAACAAACTGCATGTGACAAAGACAGGCAACTTATCAGGAAAAGTAGCCGCGGTTAACTGGATGTTAACTGGAGTCAGGCGATCCATTCCACTATTTAAGGTGGAAGGAACCACTACAATAAATGATTTAGATAAAGCTAATGCCCTAAATGAACTTGTTCCAAAAAAATGTGTAACAGATAATGCTATTACTCCGGTGGTGATGCCAGCCCTACTGGGGTTGGCCAATGTAAATATGAATTTTGCTTCACACAAGGTGTTGGAAGCATAAATTCTTGTAAGAATAGTACGGGGATTGGTCCTGACGGGTGCATAACAAATATTTACAAGGAGATTACATAGAAGTATGCCTTCCACTATTGGTTATTTTTAGTGCTCTTTTCAAATCTGCCAGGCTACCAAATTGATAGAAACTTTCAAACGTCCACCCTCTGTACAAAAAAAAAAGAAATGCTGCCGATCCAGGAGACTATTATAGGATAATTGCACTTACTGCAGTGCCTTGTAAGATGATGGAAAAACTCGTGAAGACGTTTATGATTAAATTTATTGAGGAACAAATTTATTGATCAGTTTGGGTTTGTTTAGGGTCGAACGACATGTTTAGCACTCCTTCACATTCTTGATGATGGGGTCCTGTGGCTACAGTTTTTATTTATTGCAAAAGGCTTTTCAGTCATTGAATCATATTAAACTCTTATAGTAGCTTGAAATGTATGGCTTTGATAAAAGATTGACTTCATGGTTTGAGGATTTCATTCAGTATCGCAACCAAAGAATCTTGTTGGCAATTCATATTCCAATTTGAAACAGGTAAAGGAGCAGTGTACCACACGGTTCAGTTTTGTGCCCGTTGCTGTTTTTTTTTTCTATATGATCGTGTTCAAAATTGTGATTTCGTTTCACAATGCAAATTTTTCTGACGATGATTAGGTGCATCATCGGTTTCTGTCCCTGCTTACTTTATTAATTTATCAAACACTGTTACTGACCTCTTCGATTGGTCGAGGTAGTAGGAATTACAGGCTGCTGCACATATATGTGGGGCCTTTCATATAATCACGTATTATACTGATTCGGAGTTAATTCCTTCCATCCAAATCATTGAAGACCTTGGTTTTTGAACGAAGAGCAATCAAAAGTCATTTGATGTTTCTTCTCTTCTGGTGGCGTAAATACTCTCATTTGGGTTTTCAAAGTTGTTTGCCCAAGTCTAGTGTTCGAGACTACTGTTTGGTCTCCACCCCTTGTCAGGGGTATTGATCGAAATGATGCCGTTCAAAGAAGGGATTCACCAATTCCTTACAGGGACTTCGTGATAAATCCTTTGCTGATTGTCTCATGTCTGTAAAATTGACAACCTTAGAGCTATGCAGGTTACAAGCTGATCTCTCTTTAACTATTCATGGTCATGTGGATGTTGGGGCGAACCTTTCTTCATACGTACAGCCCATCCATTTAAATTGGTTGTTCACTTATTGTAAAAGTGATTGCTGTAAACATTCTTTGCACGTTATCGATGTGTGAAATGCCCTGCCAAGAGCATTTTGCTGATGGAGCCTTTTTCTATTTTCAGGATGCATTTGGTCCTGTCTTTGCTTTTGTGTTAAGTGTTGTGACTTGACAAACGTCATTAGGAGGTATTTTTCTTAAGTGTTTTTTTTTCCACTTCAGTTTATAGTTCTTGCATTGCTTAAGTGGTCTCTGGACCCTGGTCTGTCAGTGTTGGCCTTTTTGGTCAATAAAGTTTACATAATTATTATTATTATTATTATTATTATTTAGGCTAGTTTAGGCTAGTTTAGGCTAGTTTAGGCTAATAGGCTAGTTAGAGGCTAGTTCAACGGACGCAACCATCACTTCGCTCCCACTTGGATTTGCTTTTATGGTGGAATACGATCAAATGAAAACGGATTGCCGATTGAATCATATAAATAAGGTAGGAGTGTGCATACGGAAACGTTCGGGAGGGTTTTACGAGACTTAGGCGCCGTATTATGAAGCAAACAAAATCGTATTTCTGTCCGTGCGTCGCTGACAACTTCTACGGAAGGCTCCACGTGCAATTTAAAGTTGGTGCGTTTGATTCAGTGAACTAATAAACAGAAACTGAAACCGAAAGTGAAAGAATGAAAAAATGTGCGTTCGTAAAAATGAGCTGAAAACAAATTGCACAATAACAAAGCAGAACTAAATAAGCAACATGAGGTGTGGGGAATGTGAAAACAAACTTGGTAACCTAAATGACAACGTTATATGCGGCAAATGTAGGTCAAATATCACTTCACTTGCGCTAAGATATCAGCCAAAACCTGGAATGCGAAAAGTGTAAAAAATAAAGAGGATTGGAAGTGCGTGCGATGTAGAAAGAAAAGAACTTTATCGGAACAAGAAAAAGACGATCCAGACCATCAAAACAGTGAAGAAGAAAGTGATGACGAAAATGACGAAAATGAAAAAGCAACAAAAGCAGAAGACCAAAATAAAAAAGAAATGGAAGAAAAAAATAACCTAGAAGGCAAACATAAAGAAGGTGATAAAGATAGACAATCACAAGGAAGCGAAAGTGAAACTAGTTCAGAAATAAAGTGTCTTCAACAATCGTTGATAAGAATCGAAAAGAAAATGGACAAACTGATGGAAGCATATGATAAAATCACTAAAATACAAGAAGAACAAGTTGAGATTATAAAAACGTTAAATTACGTGAGCCAAGAACAAATAGACATGAAAAAAAAAACAACCAAGAAATGCTTCAAAAAATCAAAGAAATGGATGACAGATTACAAAAACTAGAAAACAAAGAAGTTAAAGACACACAATTAGAAAAACAAATGCACGAATTATCGATGTCTGCACATGAAAAAGAACAATACGACAGAAACCGGAACATGGAAATTAATCAGCTAGGTTGGTTACCACAAGAAAATATTAAAGATATTGTTCAAAGAGTTGCTGAAAACTACAATGTAAGATCATACAAGCCTGAACATATAGAAGCAGCACATCGGATACCCAACAAAAACAAACACAAAAAAAGTGCAATAATCATCCAATTCAAAAGCAGGGATTTCAGAGACATGTGGCTTGAAAACAAAAAGAAGGTAGTTACTAATGACGATATATACAGAAATGGAGACAGAAGTAGAGTGTACTTAAACGAAAATATGAGTCCATATTATAGAAATCTATTTTGGAAGACAAAAGAATATGCAAAAAACAATGACTACAAATATGTTTGGTTCTTGAGAGGAAAAATAATGATGAGAAGAAACGAAAACGTCACGGAAGTTAAGATTGTAAAATCCGAAGAAGACTTACAACCTGAAACAAATATTCCTGTATAAAAACAAAATATTTGAAACAAACGATGATGTCGCAAAAGAAGTGGAAAGAGAAATTGGTAACAAAAGTAATTTAAAAATATTACACGTAAATATAAGAAGTTTAAGAAAAAACTGGGATGTTATAAAACTCCAAGTGATAGAAATGAAAGTCAACTGGGATGTAATTGTATTAACAGAAGTTAATATAAAAAAGGATGAAACACCGTACTATCAATGGAATGGCTATAAAAATTATAACGTAACAAGAGAAAAAACACTTCGAGGAGGAGGAATAATGGTGTACATAAACACTAACATAACTATTACTAACGTAAAATATTTAGAGATAACTGATAATGAAAGTTTAGAAATTATGGTAACAAAAAACATGGTAACATATTTTTAAGCTAATATGTATTTACAGAAGACCAGAAACCAATAAAAATAAGTTCACACAAGATCTGAAAAAATATATTAAAACCGAAAATAAAAGTAATAAAAATGAGAATGTAATCGTAGTAGGAGACATTAATATTGATATACTGAAAAATATCGATAATATTAAGGATAAACACGATCAGAGCAGCATTGATAAATACGAAAATATGATGGCAAGAGCGGGATTTGAAAGTCTTATTGATTCTGCCACAAGAGAAGAAATAGTATGCATTAATAAAATTAATACATTGCAAAAATCATGTATTGATCATATATATGTAAAATTAAGACAAAATAGTTGGAGGAAAAATAGTGGTACCATTAATATAAAAATTGCAGATCATTATTTCACGGCGTGTTGGCTTTGGGAAACACAAAAAAAATAATAAAGGTGGTAAAGAAGATACGCTCAAAGAAGATAAAAAGGAATATTCTAGACATAATAACAAAAACATAATAACAGAATTGCAGACTCAAAACTGGAATCTTCTGGATAAGATAGAATGCCCTAATCCAATGTGTACAGAGATCATAACAATAATAAAAAAAATATATGATAAGAACACAAATAAAAGAATAGAACAAAGAGAAAAAACTAATAAAAATAAAAATACAGGAAGAAATAATTGGATAACACACGATCTCTTACATATGATCAATAAAAAAAACTTTTTATGGAGGGAAATAAAAAAACAAGAAAAGGGTGTAAGTAATGACTTACTAGTAAAATATCGAGAATTAAAGAATCAAATTTCAAAAAAAATTAAGGAATGTAAACAGAATTATTATAAAACAAAGTTAGAAGACTCTAATGATGGGAAAACAATGTGGGATGTAATAGATGAAATAAATGGCCAACAAAAAGACAAAAAAACAAATGTCGATAAAGACATAACAGAAACATTTAATGAAATAGAGATACAAGATTTAAGAAACGAATTTAATGATAACTTCATAAATCAAGTACCCCAACTAAGACAAACATTTGAAAAAAAACTAATTAATTATAAAACCGGAAACCATTACAAAACAATTTACAAAAAAACTAAACAAAAAATGAATAAATGGAATGAGAATACTTTTTTTGTACAAAACCCTTCTTTAAAGGAAATAATTCAAATAATTAGAGATTTAAAAAACACGAAGACAACAGGCATAGATGGGTTCAATACTGAAAATTTCAAAAAGTCAGAAGAAAACACATCAGTATTTATATGTAAATTAATAAATAGAATGATTGAAAAAGAAATATGGCCAGAACAGCTAAAAATACAAGTGCTGAGACCAATTTTTAAAAAAGGAGATAAAAGAGATAAAAATAATTATAGACCTATTTCGTTATTATCTATAATAGATAAGATAATTGAAAGATTTTTTTCGAATAAAATAACAGAATATTTAGACAAATTTAATTTGTTAAATAAAATACAGTACGGATACAAAAAAAAACAAAGTACAACGGACTTACTAATACAAATAAATGAAATAATTACAAAAGCATTAGATGAAAAAAAATACATTGGAGTAGTACTTATCGACCTACAAAAAGCATTCGATACTTTTGACCAGGAAATTTTAATGAAAAAATGTGAAAGACTTGGTTTACGAGGAAAAATATATAATCTAATTAAAAGTTATTTGACACACAGGAAAGCAACAGTAAAAATTAATAATGGATATAGCACTAAAATGGATATAAAACACGGAGTACCTCAAGGGTCAGTGTTAGGTCCATTATTATTTTTAATATATGTAAATGATATAGATAATTATGTTAAGAGAACTCTTTTATTCATGTTTGCAGATGACACAATATTGTTATCCATAAATTCAAACCATACTGAAATGAATGAAAATCTACAAAAAGACTTCGATATGATCAACGGATGGCTAATAGAAAATGAATTATATATAAGCGAGGAAAAAACAGTACAATTAGAAATAACAGTTCCGAAAATTAAAAATAAACACGCAATCAACTTAATAACGCACAGTGAACAATGCGAATTTATAAAAAATGGTTTAAACAAACAAAACTGCTCAAAAAGTTGTAGGAAAATTGATTTAAATGATACTTCAAAATATTTAGGAATAGAAATTGACTCAAAATGGGATTTTAAACACCATGTAATGAAATTGATCATAAAACTTAGACAGATGATACCAAAATTATATAACGTAAAACACATTCTATGCAATAAAAATAAAAAAATTCTCTACGAAGCATGGATAGGTAGTATTCTGCGATATGGAATCGAAATTTATGGCTTTGCTTCTGAATATATAATAATGAGACTGCAAAAAGTACAAAATAAATTAGTTAAGGTGTTGTTTGGAAAAGAAGGGGAAAAAACAAATGACATCTTTATTTATAATAAAATACTAAAAATAACTGAATTAAGAGACTATATCATAATACTTAAAAATTATTACGTAAATACATATAAAACTTATGATGAACCAAAAAGTTTGCGTTTAAGAGTATCATCACAAAGATTTAAGTTACCCTGTTGGAACAATGCATATGGTACAAGAAAAAAAGATTATTACATACCATACACATTTAACAAACTAGACAAAAATATGTTACATTTTCAAAGCAAACATGAATTAAAAAGTAAATTAATAGATGTACTTATAAATAGTTATAAAACCTAATAAAACTAACATACTAACAATTTATAAATTGTTTATAATATATTATATTTATTCATGTATGTATCTATTTATTTATCAAATATTGATTTATGTGTTATGTGTTATGTGCACTATGTAATTATTGTAGCTCACACAAGTTATTATTTTAACTTCGAGCAATGTTCACAATAAACTTATTATTATTATTATTATTATTATTAAGACTGGCTTTTAGGCAACAAATAAATTGAACAATTACATTTCAATTTCTACTAAATACTGTTTCATAATGGATGTGGTGATCATGTAGCGAAACTTGTAACTTTGTGTAATGATACATGTTTGTAATTAGTTGGCAAATTTTTTCTTTTTTTTTTCTTTTTACTTTTTTTTCTCTGTATATTGTTGTAAATAAGTGTATTTTATATTTATTTTGTATTGCTGACTCATACAAGTTGACAACAACTTCGAGTCAAGTGAGCAATAAAATTATTATTATTATTATTATTATTATTATTATTATTTTTACTATTATTTGGCAAAGCAATAACGTTAACACTGAATAATAGCATACTTAACTCTTATTTTTCTTGTTTTTTTTTTGTATGTGAGGGCTTGAACTTATGGTATTAATAAAGTTTGTTAACGTTTTGGAAAAAAATTAATTTAAAGGTTTTTTAAATATCAATTAAAAGCAAATAAATAGATTTATTTGTTTTTTTTTTAATTACGATTTTTATTGAACACACTTTTCAAGTACTGCAGTAAGAAAGGGTTACCGTACTTCATGAAGAGTGCAAATGCTAAGCTAAAGATAAACAATGAACCTGACATTTGATATCATAGTATCTTACGAATAACCACCAAAGATTCCAAGCCAGATACTATTGGTTGTCTTTCACAAGTTCTTGGACTTTTTTTCTAATTACCAGCATTTTCTTCTAATTACCAGGTGGTTCACTAGCAGTATATCTTACTTTCATGCTTTCATACAGTCAAAACAATCTGCAAGCTATGTAAATGTTATTCCCATCATGTGAAGGTAATAATTTGTTTTTATAAAAATAAAGACAAAAGGAAAAATATAAACCAGACTTGTATAATTCATTCAGAAATATTCTCTCGTGTTTTACAGAAAAACAACTGTAGGTTTCATGCAGTTGTTTACCAAGTCTGTTTAAGCCAATGATGTCAAGCAGCAGGTGGAAACTAAACAGTAAACCTGAATTTCAAAATTATGTATTCAGCCAGTTAATCTAATCTAGCACATTCAGAATGAGTACTTTGATGTTTGTCTGCTCTTTATGACCAGCAAAACCAGCACCTCAATATCGTTTTCTGCAGAATATCCTGTAATATAAATTAACAGCACTTTTAACGAAACGGTCCATTAACGCCATGTCAGTCCAGACAATACCAGTCCATTTACCACTTCCACAAATTCTACTGAACACATTTACTTTTATTAATTCATATTACTACTGTAATATGAAGCTAACATTTTCAGATAAGTACCTACGCAGTTAGGAAAATCAGGAAAAGAAACCAACAATTTTGCAAAAAGTGTTTTGCAAAAAGACGCCAGTAGTGGCTAGACTGAGAAAAATTTGAGACTTGGACTTATCACAATGGTTTTGTGTCACACATTTGTCAGCTGTTGAGCTACCGCTACGGCATTCATGGATTTAAGCTTGCAAAGATTCCATTCAAGATTGTGCTAGATCAATTGGCAGAACTTGCAACTTGACCTAACAGGTTAGTGTTAAACCAACAAATTAGGTATTGGTAAGATAAATGGCACAAATATCTGAAGGAACCGACAGTTTTGAATTTCGTTTTGTGCACATAAAATGCAAAAACTACCCTGCCATGCACTCAATTTCCTGTAACCTAGGGGTGGGCGGTACCAACATTTATATGGCAGTATTGATACCAGCTTTTACAAGCAAATCCTGTTACTCAACGACTGCATCATTTAGTTAAGAACAAGTATAAACAATGAAGATATTTTTAACCTTAAATCATTATTTTTTACCCTAGCATTACCCACTGAATTTATTTTACAGCAATAGTAAGCTACGCTAACTACTTTTCAGCATTAAAAGAAACAAATGAATAAAAGCTATGTGTATTTTTGCTTATATATTTGCAGTATTACTAGGCAGTTTGATAATAATGTCAGATGTTAGAAATGTGCCAGGTCAACCAGTCCTAAAGCAAAGCATTCTGAAGGTCTTGGTTCACACATTCTACGTATTGGAGTATTCCCTGGTGTCCATTTCACTGAGAAACTACCCATTTTTTATATTTAGACAAAATAAATACCAACTGTGTTATTGTGGCTAGGGATTGACTAACATTGAGATCAACACATTTGTATTTTCTTTGTAAACCAATATTAAACTAAAATTTGTAATAAATTGGGAAACAATTCGACATACTACAGTAGGATTGGACAGTATTGGATTTCAATGGCGATTGCCACAAGATTTTTTAAACCCCAAAAATAGAATTCCGACAGGTTTAGGAGCAGCTTGAACCGTGAGAACATTGGTAATGTTATTAATCGATACATGCTGGTGAAAATCGTTAAGGAATTATATTTTATCAGTTGCTAATGAATGCATACACTCCCACAGGATGTAAGAGTTCCCATGTTGTAATATCGCTTCATACTCCATCCATTCAACATCGCCGGAACAATATTTTACCAAAGCAGCGCTAAAAGGCCTAAACTTTCAGGCACGAAGCTGAACTGGCATTGAGTCAGGAGGCAAAACACGGAAGTTCTAATCCAGGTGATCCAGGGGCATCTGCTTCACTGTTTCATGCTCGTGCTGTATGTCACGTGTTCGACTTTAAACCAGCTTACGAAAGTTGTTACTAGTAGGCTTAAAACTTATTTTAAAAGGGGGAATAACGTACTGTTGTTGTTGGCTGCTACTGCACAATGTTATCATAAACATGTTTGCATTAGAGTTAATGAATAGTGCCACTAAATTAGTTCATGTTGTGCTTTGGGCTATAAGCCATTTATAAAAAAAATGCACAGCATATTTTTAATCTTAACTTTTTTAACAGTTTGCGGAAGTGGTACTAGCAATTTCATTATTCTGCATTACGTTTTGTTAATTAAAGATGACGATATCAATATCATCAGAAACAAACCCGAAAGCCTACATTACCGAAATATTGTAAAATTGCTCAACCTTACCTTATATGAAATGGCGTTAACATAACTTGTGGAATTTATTCTTTTTCTTTATTTAGTAGACTGAAACGTTTAACAGTGTCAGTTGATACTTGATTTTAGCCAACACAAGACAACATAAAACCACTTCGAGTTGTGTACGGAAGTACATTACCTAAATGTAGCTGTTATCAGAAAAACTGATAGACTGCCAACACTCGACTAATGTGATTACTGTTTAACTCCTTGCTGTGACAATGAAGACATTAAAGCTGTATTGAAGAACGAACTTGCATTTATTAATCGACGGAGGCAAGTTTTTAGATATACAACGACAATCAATATTGCAAAAGGAATTACGACACCTCAAACGCTGGTCATGTAGCATCAATAGTAAAGTGATCAAGTGATTTGCAGAGAACAGTGTGTAGCATACAGAACGCTTTGCTAAACAACTATTTAACTCACCCGAAGAAAGTTTGAAACATTAAAAGGCTGCCTGATTTTTTCGACTGATTTCAAATGGTTATACCAGCACGAACGCGAGTGTCTTCAGGGAGGTGACCAAAGCCACCAGACTGCAATCCGTAACTGCGTGATATTTAAAAGAGCCAGAAAATCGTTCTCCTTACTGTAGCCGGCAGTCCTCCACAGTTGGAGAACCTAACCACGACTAATGTATTGTCTGCCCCACATCTAAGCGGCTTGGACCTGCCATCATCACCTTCCAAACTCTGAGATAGCTCTGGCAGCTATGTGACCTAGTAAAAAAAATGCCGAGGCATTCCCTCAAGCCTTTTATATTCGCAAGGTGGATCTGTTGCCAACACACCTCCTGGCACTTTGTACCCCAGCCTTGATTATGCCGACGAATTAGAATTACTGTTACATACAGAACATGCGGCCAATCGCGCTTCATCTTTTATCTGCATCCTTAGGAGAAAAATATCCCTGGTGTGACAGCTCAATTCCAGGTCCTCAAGCCATAGTTACTAGGAAAAGCGACCTCTAAGGGAAACCGTGTGGGGCATTGGTGTTTATTAAGAAGCATCGTCTTGTTTCCGTAAAAGTCCAAAGATTCACGAAAATGACGTCATTTTCCTAATATGGAAATAACTACTCTGAATCCTGATGAGAAAAATCTTTTTTCCATACAAATTCGATGATTAACTAAGATGACGACGTAATTTCCCTACGGTAATAATTCGATAAAAGTCAACTACTTACTCTAAGTGAGTTAAACTGTCGAGATCTGTGGTTTGTTTGTCTGTGATAACTAAAGCAGTATACTCACAGATATACTGTCAGTACTGTGGTTTGTTTTGTGTGGTTATTGAAGCAGAAAAGTCTGGGTGCGATCGTATCAGTGTAGGTCCTTTGAATACCTGTAGAAGTCAAATGGTATGTACGATCAATGGTTTATGGGTAGGATGATTGAGTAACTCAGGATAGGTTTCAATAGTTATTGATGTTTATTAGTAGTCCGGAATTTGGCTCAAAGCAACCCTTTTTGAGCAACCCGCCAATAAACCCCTGCAGTTTGGCATTTTTACCCTGCTCTATATGAGTATTTTCTTTCAGGTTTTTTTACAGAGTGGAGTTGCTGGTTAATCATTTTCACTACTATATGTATTTTAATGGATGTGTATTTCTAGGAACGGGAAGGTTGAGAGTTAATGGTGCGTCGACGGCAAGGTCATTAGTGCCAACCCTAGTCACAGTGCAGTGGTCCGAGTTGTCAATCCACCTCCAATTACAGAAATATTAAACAACCCACGAATCTAGATCTTATCGAAGATCTGTATCTCTTGCAAAAATTGAAAAAACCCTGGACAGGAGGACAGACTTAACGTTGTAGTTGGCGGGGGGAAGGGGAAGTGTCTGTTCGATCGTGGGAAAACCAGATTTCAAAATTACCCGTTTTACCACATCAGTCTTACCACATTTTTAGGGAAGCTCTCCAAAAGAAACTCCTTCTCCCTTAAAAAATATTTCCGCACCGTATCAGACTTTGAGAGGTTAAAAAAAGCCTCTCACTGGCATCAACTTTCATTTTCACACACGTTTGCCATTTTTATAGACATTATTTTTATTATTTATTTTATGTAAAATAAGCAAGTTTTAGAATATTTACTTTTTGTTTCACATAAAAACCGAAAAAAATGTGGATATACTCATCCTGACTGGTATTTACTGGTTATTTTTTTCACAGACTACAGTTACACAAAACAGTCCTTTACTACAAAAAAAAGGCAAAATATTTTAAACGTTTGTACCCATAATGCGTATTTTTGTTTTTATCATCCATTACTCGCACGAAGAAGTGCTCTCTGCAGTAACCTGTCTGTCTGTACGTCTTATTACTCGCGAAATAGCTCCGCCTGAGAAAAGCGGTAGAGGGTTGGACAATAAGCACAGGTCAGTGGGCGAGGCCTAGCAGGTTCGTTCTAAACGGACAGGGTGTCAAAAACTATGTTGACAAAAAAAAATCGTAAAAGATCACTCACCAAATAAACCGAGGAACATTTTGGTGAAGCACAATTTCCGAGTTTTTGTGTGCATCATATCTGTCGTTGTTAAAACTACTGCTCGGTAAACAAAGCACCGCCTTCTTTTTTTGAACCATTCAGCTTGGAACGGGGGAACGGCATTTCTATAATAATTCCCTCCTTCCCAAGTTAGGCATGACAAACTTCGTCTTTTTTGACAAAAATACCGTTTTGACGCACGACAAACATTTGAAAAATCAATTAGAATTGAATGTTACAATTGAATACAAGTGATAAAATTTTGAATTAAGGCTTTTTTAATCATTGTAATGCATAATTCTTTAAACACACGAACTCGCCATGGCCTTGAATAAAATTATTCCGCATCACAGAATCCTCCAGGAGAGAAGATCGATAAGTGATTATTTACGTTAGTTGATTTGTGTATTATTTCACGTAAAATAATGCACAAATGCAATGATACAAATAAATAAAAGCTATACATCACATTTAACGTATAAATGTTGCATTGAATTATTCAATATCATGGTAAAATCTCATTCAACCAAATAGTTTGGATGGACCCTCGCTATAATGAACAAAAATCATATCAAAACGTAACCTCTATATAACACAACCTAAGTTTTGAAAAACACCAGAATTTTTTTGCAAGTTTTATTTTTAGTGTGTAGGCTAATGTATTACCAACAACAAGAATTTATATAAATTTATATAATTTCTTGCTAATAATAGCTAAGAAATATTCAACTATAATTTTAATCTAAGACTTGCTTATTTTTAAAAACTATGTAAAAAAAATAAAATGTCTCACCTGTTATACAGAAGTTGATTGAACGAAATTTTTTTCAGAAATGAAAAGAGTATGGCCGGGAAGACATATTTATAGGATTTTCAATGTAAGTACCTCAAAGTGAATAAAACTTGTTTTCAGGAATGTAGACAGATTAAAATGCAGTGTATTTCTAGGAAAAATTTGCATAGATGAAAAGAGGATTGACCCGGAAAAATTGTGTACCATGAAAGATGAGTGACCTGACTGGTATTTTCAGAGCCTAAGGGGAATAAAATAAAATTGTAGAATGTGTAAATATTAAAAATGAAAATTGCATTTCTTGGAAAAAGTGAAAAACGTATGACCTTGAAAAAGAGAAATGGTCTGACTGGTATTTTCAGTGGCTAAGAGGGGGGAAATTCTAGGAATTCTGACACATTAAAATGCAAATTGCATTTTAATTATTTTTTTGGTCTGAAAAACGTGTAAATAAGACTGAGATTTTCTATGTGGGAGCACTTCCCAGAAAGATGAGTATCAGAGTGATTTGGATATTGCTTACCTTAGCCTGGGGATGTTGACAGTAGTATGGCATGCCATCAGATTTTTTATTAAACATTTTTCATTATCGCATTGTAATTTTCATTATCGGCCTGAATATCCGTTAACGGAAATACATGGTCGATAATGAAAATTCAATTCCGATAATGAAAAATGTTTTCCGTTCACGAAAAACATTTTTCATTATCGGAATTGAATTTTCATTATCGGTTGTCGAATTTGTAAGAATTCAAATTTCTACGGAGACAGTAAACCGAATTCTCATTAACGAAAAATAAATCTTTATTAAAGGAAATGGGAAGAATAACAAGTGTGTTGCCAGTTAATGGAAATTGACTTACTGTGAACGAAAAATCATTTTTCGTTAATGGTAAATTAAAGTTCGATAATGAAAAATACTAGTTTCGATAATGGAAAATGCTAGTTTCGATAATGGAAAATACTAGTTTCGATAGTGAAAACTACTAGCATAGATAATGAAAAATACTAGTTTTGATAATAGAAAATATTAGTTTCGATAATGAAAAATACTAGTTTCGATAATGGAAAATCATTTTTCGTTAACGAAAATTGAATTTCCGTTAACGGATATTTAATTTTTGTTAACGGAAAATTATTTTCATGTGATTGAATAATATATTTGTTCCTCTTTGACATGATGTTTCAATAAATTTATTTTACATTATCGGAATTTTCATTAACAACAAATAAATTTCCATGATGTGAAATTACGATTACTTGTCGATAATGAAAAATGTTTTTTCGTGAACAGAAAACATTTTTCATTGTCGTAATTTAATTTTCAGTATCGACGAAGTATTTCCGTTAACGGATATTCAGGCCGATAATGAAAATAAAAATGCGATAATGAAAAATGTTTAATAAAAAATCTGTTGGCGTGCCATACAGTAGGCATAGTAAACAGTACCACATACGAGTGGCTAGAAACTATTAAGATTAATGGCTGCTTTGCTATTCTAAAACTTGACACGGGAGCACAGATGAATGCTTTACCATTACTTATAGTTCATAACTTGGCTGTGAAAGAGGAAATAAAACCACAACATTAAATGTAAACATACTCCGGACAACTTTTCCGTGTAGTAGGAGAGTGCACACTGATATGAAAATACGGAAATATCAATGCACAACGTAAGTTCATTATCACTGATGTCAGTGTCACACCAATTTTAGGACTGCAAGCATGCCTTTCTATAAAACTACACCAGTGAGACTATCCTGGTGAAAATTTGCAACAGACATCTGTGCAGCACTAGTAATCCTCAGAAAAACTTGAAGACATAATCCAAGAATTCTCTGATCTTTTCAAGGGCGTGGGAGGACTACCAGGTCTCCACAGGATTGTGCTTCAGGATGGGGTCACACCAAATATCTGTGCACCTAAGAAAATCCCTCTTGCGCTTGAGGGGATGTTAAAAAATAAACTAAAGAAAATGGAACAAGAAAGAATCATGACAAAAGTGACAGAAGACACAGACTGGGTAAGCCCCATACTAATAGTAGAAAAAAAGACGGCTCTCGAATAATTTACCGACATCCAAGGCATCCAAGGCATCCAAGACATCCAAGGCAATGAGTCAATAAAGCATAAACATTACCAAATACCATCGACTAATGTTTTACTATCAAAACTAAAGAGTTCCACACACTTCGCACTAATAGATGCCGAACAAGCATTTTACCACTTTTAACTGGACGAGGACAACTGGACGCTTATACTTGTGTACATTTATTACCCCCTTTGGCCGAGAATGAAATATGGATGAATTTACAGAGTTATTATGTGGACGTTTACACATGTAAAAATCCGTTCAGGATCATCACATTTTTAAAAAAATATTTTACCCGCTGGTTTCAATTTTATACATGTAGACAATCAAAATAGCTGCGTATTGAGAAACACAGTACAAAGGCTTTAGCTCTCGCTGAAACTATGCATAAACCATTTTAGCGAGAGCTAATGATCGTCAGGCTTTTTATTATGTATGGAATCATTAAACAATACTACCCTAAAAGAATAAAACTAGTTAATAACTGCAATAGTTATAGACAAAAGAAAACAGCAAATAATAAGGTTAGTGTGTCAGGCAAAGAAGCACCTCAAGTAATACACTGCTAGTTTGCTCCGCTGCCTGGCACACTACTGTCGTAGTTCATTTTTTGCCCGTAACATTTACATTTATAACCCATGTTTTTCCGTGTTTTGGTATGGTATTGTTTAATGATCCGCTACATCTTTAAAATTAAACTCTAGAAGCTCAGCCAGGTTTCAGTTCGAAAAGGGATGCTATGCTGAAATGATGTACCCTGGTCCATGTCCGTCAAGCTCTGTACATCTCCAAGATAAATATACCAAACTGTCGTCACCTAACCTTATTTAATGTAGACCATTGTTTCCGATAATGTCACTTTTGGGAAAAAATATCTCTTCTTACGAGCTGATCTCTTTAATGAATTTTATGATTCAGTACTTCTTTATTTACGAATTTCCATTTATGACACCTGTAGAGATATGAAGTTCACACACACAATTTTTATTTATAGCGATCACCTTACCAGTTACAAATATTTACAAGTGAATGTGTAAATGTGTATTAGGTGAAAGAAACCTTCCAATGCCCAGCAATGGCCGATTTTAATTCACCAAAAAAAAAAAGGCTTAATATAGTGGAAAAGACTTTGGGTTTTACACCAATTAAAACTATATTAGCACAGCAACGATTTTTTGGTGTCTCACACATCACCATTTGCTTTTCCATCCATTTCTTCATTATGTGACAAACAAATATTTATTAAAGGCAAGTGCACAAAATACGTATGGAATGATGTCATAAAAATGAAAAAATTCTTTTGTGTGGCAAGTATTTTTGCATACAGCCTAGAAAATATTTGGTAACTTTTCAGCCGTGAAAAAATTTAAATACAGCAATATAGCCAGCATTAGCAAGTAGCTAGTGGGCTCATAAAAATCGTTAGAAAGACAATTATTTAAGAGTAATTACTTCGACTCTCAGATCGAATTTCGCAATTTATGACAAAACGATTTTTAATAAAAGGTCAGAAGTTGTTCAAAACAGTAAAAGAGTTAAATTGTAAACTTTAATTTTTTCATATTTTTATTGCACTTACACCTAACACTACTGCAAATTTGTCAAAAAATATATTATATGACAGAGTCCGAAACCTTGTATTATGTTTGACACACTTCAAGATCGGAAATAATATGTACCCTGTGTCTATTTGCATGAAAAAATAAATAATAGTTCTGTGTACTGTAGATCTCCATAGCCCTTGCCCACGTCAGAAGTGGGGTTTAGTCTTTATCCATAATATAAATGACTAATTTGGGACAGAAGAGATGCCGTTAGGCCTGATTTTTATGTGCTGTGTTGTCAAGGGTGTTGGGAAGCAGTTTTAAATTAAATACCAATCGATAAATACCTTTATTTGTTATAATGGAATGACTTGTTACCTTCTTTTAGATTAGTGGAGACACTGAGTGACGATATTATATATGATTACTATCATGCTTGTGTTGAGAAGGGTGTTGGGAAGAAGTTTTAAATTAAATGCCAACCAATAAATGCCTTT